>JAZGTI010002499.1:0-36031 GCA_036877585.1 Botia kubotai
CTCTCTTTCTCTTCTTCCTTGTCACCTAGTTGAATTGAGATCTGGTGGACTGTCACGGAAAACTGACAGCGTGTCCGATTTTCATCCCATGGTTCTAAAGCTGGAAGAAACAATTAAACTTTCCTCTGTGCATGGATTTGAATCCACTTTATCCAGAAAGACACACTCTTTAAGCACGTCTCCTACAATGTGCAGATATTTGGTCACTTTCCAGTAGGGTTTATTTATAAGCAGGTACATTGGAGTTCTCCTGGAGAGGAGTTGAGCTGTGGAGTTGGCCTTGGTTTGTTCAAAGCCATTCATCTGCTTGTCTTCTCACCTGTGCTAGCTGAAAGTGAGCGTTCCCCCCCCTGTAAATCCTTGTTAAAGTTCACTGTTGTCTTCTCTTCACCCTGTAACGTGAAGGGTTGACGTCTCTCCACATAATCTGCAGTTTCTACTCCAGGAAACCTGCCAAGGCCCGAGTTTTATTTGGACTGTGGACCTGAAATTTGTATTCCAGATTTATGGGATTGGAATGCTGTTTGTTTTCTAGAGGAGGTGTGCTGTGATTTTAGATGCGGTGTCTTGTCGTTGGGGATTTGAGTAAAAAGTATTAGCTAAGTTTTGGCATGTAGCTTGTTCTACTGATGCTGTCGTAGATGTAGTATTGAAGTCGGAACATTCATTTGGATAACTCACGGTAAGTTAGACGGAGCCCCAGAAAATGTCTAATTCATCACACAGCAGCAGAAAAATCACCCTATTAAGATTTTTCTTATTACACTTTTGGTCAAATGAATGCGCACTGGGGAAATTTGGAATTCAGTCTTTTCGGCATGCGAGAAGTGAATCCAGCCAATCAGTGAGTTTCTCCAGCAGCTCGCACTCCTACGCTATCCCATGATGCACCAGCTGGGAGCCTTTTGCTTTGACTAATGAACAGGCCCGGAAATGTCAAACGGTTTTTTTAGCCTGCACAATCATTCCTCACAGTAAAGATATAAACTAATTCTCTCTCTCCCTCTCTCTCTGTCTCTCTGTCTCTCTCTCCGTATCCTTCCAGTTCAATACCAGATGGAGATGATGAGGAGTCTTCGTCACGTAAACATCGACCATCTTCACGTCGGCTGGTATCAGTCCACGTATTACAGCTCTTTTGTCAGCCGGGCTCTGTTGGATTCTCAGTTCAGTTACCAGCATGCAATCGAAGAGTCTGTGGTTCTTATTTATGGTGAGTCTAATAATTCTAATAATAATAATTCTTTACAGCAAATTCCCAAACTGTGGGATCTGCAGAAAGCCATCTGGGGTTTGAGTGTCATGTGGATTTCTTTCTGATGCCCTTAAATGCTAATATAGCCGCAGTCTTGCATATTTCTAATAATTATTTGACTTTAAAGCACTGTTTCTCAATCAGGGTGTCGGGGCCCACTGGGGGCCTCAACAAACATCCAAAGGGGCCTCAAAATAATTTGATATTCTTTAAAATAAAACAAAACAAGCAATACATTAAGCTAAAACAACTGGTAATTTTTATAACGCGTATACATCTTTGTAGTTATAACCGGGTTCTAGAATATTTCATAAAGTCGGGGAGGTGGAAGGGCCTCAAAAAAGCCAAAAAGGTTGAGGTCCACTGCTTTTAACGTGTATACTTGAGCATCACCAAACAGCGAAAGATAATGTTTTTAAACGGGTTTCCTTCCTGAACACTCTCCCCATCTGCCATTGGTCGGAAGTCCCACCTTACACTCCATTATTTGAGTAGGATGTTGCAACGTTTTCATAACAGAAATTGAGTCAGTTGTAGGTGGATTCAAATGTGTCATCTCTGTTTATTACGTAATTATAACATGAAAACTGACACCTGCAAATGTTGGACACCTTTCTGTTTAATTGCTGTACGTTTAAACAACAGTTTCGGTGATTAAAGATGAAGCATGTCGTTTCTAGACTGTAAGTTAGATTAACAAGCTGTATTAGTTGACAGAAACTTGATTATTAATTCGTTACAGAAATTGAACCATTTACGGGACATTACTGGGCTTAAAATGCTCTTATAATGGACTTGTATCTTACAGGTGTCGCTGTTATCTCAGTTTTATATAGCCAATGAGCCTCATGAGGCGGTGTGTTAGTGACTGCTGTCATCTTGAGGAGCATATCACTGTGTGTTTGACTGAACCGTGTGCGCTGTGGAGACCGTCTTCATTCCACACACGACTCTGCAGACGGGCCGCTGCGCCGCTCTGCCATTCTTTATATTTAATCATCCCCCCTTTAAAGCCATCAATAATGCAGGCTGATATATTAAAGGCTAAATAAAAATCTGCCAACATCTCTCTGCATACCGAGGAACGGCTGAGACTTCAGATTGTTCGCTGTGGGTTTAGCAGCTCTTAAACTCATCGACGCAGGTGTGTGCCGAGTGAAAGACTCATTTGAATACATCACGCAGTCGAACGTGACTTTAAAACTGATGCCGGTCGTGTTTGCATACGTTACTGAAGTATGCCCCCATTCCTGTGTACCAGTAACATCATCTCTCGGTGTGCGTAAACCAACAGGAAATGTGTTTTTAATTGAGGCTTAGCGGGAAAGTGGCATCAACATGAATGCGCGTTTACAAACGTGACTGTCACAGCTTTCTCAAAATGAACTATATCACAAATGTTTAACCTCTTAGCTTGAGACTGGTTTGATCATTTACTTACCAAAGTTATATCTGATCATTAAATGGTCATTAATCCACCATAGATAATGCATGACCATAATACTATACTAACCATACCGCTATATACCAACTAACCATACCATATATAGCATATATATCTGCCGTCACAATGCATTATGGGATTGCCTTCCTGGCGGAGGATCCCTGTTGGGCTGCCTTAGAATTTGGCATTTTTGAGGGCAGCATAACCATTTTGTCCACCTTTTGGAACTGGCTTCCAGGTTTTGGAACAGGGCCATGTGGTACATAAACATTACCTTGAGAAAACCGCGTAAAATATTCCCTTGGCTCTTTAAACCCGACGCCTTATCTTATCAGCTTCTATTCATTTCATTCAGACCATGTCGATCAAACACTCCGGACAGAAAACGTCCACCCTTGACCGCAGAGTCGTACGTTTGGCAATAAAAGCACATTTTTAGACGTGCGTACAACCCCTCTGCGGGGCACACGTGAGTGGCAGGGCAGATAAGGAGCCTGTGAACACTTCTAAAGCTTTTATAACAACCCACTGACAAGCACATTAATTCAATACGACTCGGTAACTAAAAGCGCTTTTGTGACTATCGACTTGATTATGAAAACCGACGGCAACTGCAGTCGATGATTTCTGTATAAATGAGGGGATAAAAGCTTTTCTGTGTGACCTCCGACCCCCCAGACCTGCGATTGGCTATCTGCCACATTAATATAAATGTCTTGAAGAGGGAGATGTTTTAACTCATGTGACCTTTTTGTTACTGGCACCATATTGTTCCCATTACAAATGAACCTTCAGAACAGCTTGTCAGTCCTTCATTGTTTAATATGAAGCGTATCGGTTGTAGTGGTTTTACTGGATGTCGTCTTGTAATCATCAGGGCTGGGTTATACATCAAATATTCATGATATATGTATGTGAATATATATTGTAAATATATTTAAAGGTGTTCCTGTAGCTCAACTGATAGAGCATCGCGTTAGCAGCGCAAAGATTGTGGGTTCGATTCCCAGGAAACACTTACTGTTAAAATGTATAGCTTGCATGCAGTGTAAGTCGCTTTGGATAAACGCATCTGCCAAATGCATAAATGTAAATGTACGGTAAGTTAAGTTTCCTAAAGAGCATGTCATCAGGCCAGGTTCATGAACCCTGTTTGCCTCTAAGCTCTGTGTGTTTAATAGTGTGTCTGATTTAAAGAAGAAACAGTTTTATGCTTATTATGTTTGATTTCGTTTCAGTGAATCAGTTCAAAGATTATTTAAATAAATTGATTTAAAACTTTGGATCAGTGAGATGTTTGCATTGTCAGTCCAGAATTTTCCTGAAAATCCCTGAGCCATTTCTTCATATATTACAAGTTAATCATGTTGCTGCATATATAGACATTATAGGTTTTCAGCTTGTAAGTCGTCTGATAAAAGCGTCCACCAAATGCATCCGCTAAGTGCCTTAATGTAAATGTAGACTGTTCCAAATCACTATACATCTTTAAAATATACCTTATCAGTCTAACAGTTTTATTTTGTGAATGGTTTATTTGTTTTAAATTCACATTTATGCATTTGTCAGACGCTTTTTATCCAAAGCAACTTACAGTACATTCAGGTTATACATTTTGTCAGTACATGTGCTCCCTGGAAATCAAACCCACAACCTTTGCGTTGCTAGCGCAATGCTCTACCAACTGAGCTACAGGACCACTGGATACATGCAAATCATTCATTTATCTAAGTGATGTAAAAACAGTGTTTTGGTATTTTATGTAATACTACGATTACTGTATACTGTGTTAAAGGTAGGGTAGGGAATTTCTGAAAGACTAGCAATAGCAAAAGTTGTCTACCCTGCCTTTAAATGTGTTGATTAAATGTTTTAATACTGTTTAAATTTACCGTGTGTACATGACCTGGCAGTTTTACAGTTGACTATTTTAACACTGTTTTGCTTTGTAGATCCCTTAAAGACAGCACAAGGATCTCTTTGCCTGAAGGCATACAGATTAACCCCCAAACTGATGGAGATCTGTAAGGAGAAAGACTTCTCTCCAGAGGGGTAAGACTCTCCTCATCTCCTCCACTAAATGACTACAGGAAGGTCTGTCGATGAAGGGCTTCTGGATTTTGTTCGTGATAATGAACGGCAGACAAAAAAGATGCGTTGTAATTATTTTAATTAAAGCGTTTAATAAAACCGCGAGGAGAAAAAAACACAATAGCCTGATATTAATAATATTATTGTAAGAACAAAATGGGGAAAGAATCGATTCTGATTAAATCCATTTGCAGTGTGTTTGGAACTGATTTGAACAAAGAGCAGAATAGTTGAGAACTGAATTAACGCTGTGTTTATAAACCACTCAAAAGCACCTTATATGATTTTAATCGGCCGTATCCAAGCATAAATTTTACATAATAAAAACAGTAGATTGATCCAGACATGAAAACTGAATAGTCAGTAGTTGTGGTTTATTGGCAGTATGGCATTTTCTGACCTACTAAGGAACATAATTCACACCAGTTACAAATGCCTCATTTCCTCTCTTTGTTTCATTCATTTTCTGTTGCCGTTACTCTTTGCTAATGAGAACCTTCCCCAACACACTCAGAAGTTCTTCCTTGCCCATCTTTGAGGGGATGATATTTGTCACAACAGCACATTTGTGAAGTAGCCGTTGATGCTGGCGTGCCAAACAAACAAATGCGCAAAGTTTGCAACCTCGCTGACTTGTGGCAGATGGTAATTGCTTTTAAACTGCTGCTAGATGTAAGTTTAATAGAAGAATGTATCAGCAGAACCGTGACGTTGCAGAGATCACAAGTAAAAATTCCTACAACGAAGTGCAAGCAGTCTTTGGCCGCGGGTACGAGCTGTGAGAATGGCTGCAGGTACAGAGGCATTCTCAAATACAGTACAGGTGTTTCTGTGACCTGCTGTGACCTCCTCAAGCCTCAGCTCTTCCAGACTGACAGGAGAGTTTAGTATTCAACAGCTCACGCTGAATATTCAACTGGTTCTAGAGATGTAAGCTTATTGATTGTGAAAATTAGAATTTTATAGTGAGATTATCGGCAAAGATGGAGATCGCTTATCAGATTTCCACAGAATATGTGATTGTACAGTATCCGAAAGGTCAAGAGAGATGCGCAGGTCATATTTCTCTCCAAACAGATATAGGAAATTATAATTTTGCATATCAACAAATACAATGTGAATCTATGGAGGCCGTAAAATGAAGTACGTTTACATTTATGTATTTTGCCAGACGGTTTTATCCGACGCGACTTACAGTGCTTTCCAGTTATATATTTTATCAGCATGGGATTCAATTAAACTGGTTTAAAATAAAAACAACACATACGTACGTTTTAATTTGGAGTGATTACGGCGTTACAGAGAAACATTATTTCCTACAATAATTGTGCGATTTTAGTTTTAAAAGATATCAGTTAACGTTGCCCTCAGAAATCGTTACGCGGTTCACGTACACCGCAGATTATTTAAATTGTAAAGTATTTGTCTGATAATCGTGTTCGTTGTTCAGAGTTGAATGTGTCCAGAGATTTTTGAAATGACTGTATTAATGACGGCGAGGTTGTTTTGCATTCGGGTGATGCTTGTTATACGGATGCAGATTATTAAATCAGTTCTGTTTGTTTGTTTGTTGTTCTTCTCTGTTCACAGGCTTAAGAAAGCCTGCGTCAGCTACGAGGGCATGTTTGAGGAAGTGCCCATCACCATCAAGAACTCCCATCTGATAAATGTGCTCATGTGGGATCTCCAGAAGAAGAGTACAGAGGCCGACACGCATGAACTTCTGAATATGTCCAGCAGGTCAGAACGTCACGTGACCTCTGTGGGGGGCGGCTGGGGGGGATGTGGAACAGATTTGTCATTTGCTGATTCGTCTTGTCAATCTGGGTCTTTTATAAGCCTCTCTGCCACAAGCCTGTTTTGCCCAGGAAGCTGACCGAGGAAATGCAGTACACGCTGACATGCCCTCACGGCAAAGTTTAATCCAGAGCCTTGAAACGGTTCTTGCGTGTTGCCTGTAGTCGAAGCACCAGCAAAGCGGTCGTAAACTCGCTGCCGGAGAGCAGAGAGATGTTCGAAATACAAAGCTGTGATTTTATTCTAGCGTTTATTAAATATTGGTTGCTTAAATGCAACCAAATCCAAAATGAAATTCTCAGATTTGTATGTTTCCTCTACGTCCGTCTTGCCCCAGTATACATCAGTGGGTCTCAACCAGCTGTGTTTAGAAGCCAAAGTTTTGTGTTGGACTTCGGTGTGGCGCCCTAGAACAGTGCCTGAAATGTATTATCACCAGGATCTGCAGAGACCCAACAATATGCCAATCTGTAGCAACATAGGCTAAATACGGAAAACTTTACAATTTGTAACCCATAACAACAACAACCAAACGTATGAAACAAACACAATGTATTTGCGTCAGAATTCCGCAGCGTTTGATTGGATGAACAACCTTTTTGACGTCAACAACAGGAGATAAAATATGAGAAGCATTCCCTTTTAACATACAAAAATAAGATACAAAAAAAAGATAAGCTTTTTTATGTTATCTTAACCATCCATAATTACATGGGGTTTTTTTCTTGTTTGTGTTTAGACTATTCCTCCACCTGCTTGCTGAAGCTCTGTCAGAACAGACCTGTGAGCTGTTTTTAGATTGAAACCCATCAGTTAAACTCGCCGAACTGAAGTTTTATAGAAGAGTCAGTCAGTAATGGCCTTAGATGGCACTGAACATTTTATTCTCCTGCAAATATTCTCCTGCTCATAAATTAATTTGACTAATCCAGTTAGATTCCACCGAATTTTGTTACAGATTGAGACAAGTCTGTTTCCAGGAGAACAGAAAATCTCTTCCCAGCAATGGCCCTCATTATAGTCGGAATCAAAAGTGATTTTTATTAATATGAAGTAGCCCCAAAGACAGTATATTACGCTTGTTTAATTTAATGGAAAGATCAGAGTTTCTAAAAAAGATTTGAGTCTCTGCTTTTCCTGAATTACACTTAATCTGTCTTTTAGGATTTACGTGCATGTTTTTGCTGCTGTACCTTTAAAACGTTTATATGTAAATGGACTCTGAATTATTGCCGTGTACTGGCATTTTTACACTCATTCATTCATCGGGGTGAGCTGAGTAACTGAATATTGAGTGTATTAAATGCAGGTCTGTCTGTCTATCTACAGTGTCTGTCTGTCTATCTACAGTGTCTGTCTGTCTATCTACAGTGTCTGTCTGTCTGTCTGTCTATCTACAGTGTCTGTTGTGTCTGTCTTTGTCTCTCTACAGCATTTATTTACTCTGTCTGTCTGTCTGTCTGTCTATCTACAGTGTCTGTTGTGTCTGTCTTTGTCTCTCTACAGCATTTATTTACTCTGTCTGTCTGTCTGTCTGTCTATCTCTTATATTAATCCCACATCAGTATATTTAACATTGTCATTGTGCGTTGTCATTTAACATTGAAAATATGTATTTCTAGGTATAACGCACAGCTCCGGTCTACTAAGTAACTCAACCCTAATTTGTGTTTCAAAAGAACAGAAATATTTCTGTTCTCCATTATACCTCATTTTTAAAAGGCAACGGAGAATTCCATTTTTCCGACGTACCTCCAGCAGGCACAGCTGGTCGGCCCCTCTTTCCAATCAGTCTAATTGATAGACTGAATACTTGGGATGTGAGCAGGTGTTTTGGGTCTTTATAGTTAAAGCTTTATGAGTCGGCACAATCTTTGCCATTTTGAGTCCGTCTTTCATTTGTAATTCAGAGCATCCCAGGAGTTAGTGTGTTTAATAGAACCCTGCCGGTGAAATCATTCAGCGCTCCCATCAGCGAACAGATAATGATAATGTATTCAGTGTGTAATTTCACTCTTCCTGTGTATAGCGATGCCCTTTCCTTTCTTGCCAAATACCAACAGGTCTATAGCGCAGATGTGTCACTACAGAAACGCAGAGTGAAAGCGCTGCGCGATGCGCGCTACGGTCTCTTTAGTGCGAGAGTCATTCGTTTCTTTACGGCCGTCTGTCCCGCCACGCTGGAAAGGTCGCGTGATTGCGCGTTAACCCCAGATGAAAACGTAAAAGCTTTCCGCACGAATTCCTGTAGCAATAAAGAATAACAGTTTTAGCTGCTGCGTGGCTTTTTGGGGAATTAATATATGGGGAAAAATGGATGTGTTCCAAATTCTAGTTGGTTTCCCTTTGCTGTCTGCTGCCGTTGTATATAAATGATGCTCTTTACTTGAGTATGAAGCTGCAGTATGTGACTTTTGCCTCTCTACCGCCATCTCTGTTTGAAACGTAAAATTGCAGGTTACTGTACATTTCCTTACATATGAAGCCAAACTGACATTTACTGGGAAATCAGAGCCGACATTTACAGATACATAATTACAAAAAGTTTATCTGTTAACATCATGCCCAGTGAGCTAACATGAACAATACACATTGTATCCGTGTTAAAAACACTAATAATAAATGTCAATAAAGGTTAATAAGTTCTGTAAATTACATTAATTATTGTTAGTTTAAGTAAATGCATTAACTAATGTTAAGGAATGGAACTGTATTGTAAAGTGTTTTTTTTTTATTTTTAAATTAATTTTTCTAGTACTGAATGTACTACATTCAAGAGGAATCAACATGTTTCGCTTCATCCCCCATCTTGACTGTTTGTGCGTTGCATTGTGGGATTGTCCTTTCGTTCAAATGGCTGAGAATCAAGCCGCAAGGCGGCACTGGCCTTTTGCAACGGCCTTCGTATCTGTAAATGCTGCCTAACACAAGCAGCTCATTAGTTTTAGTTTTGAACACAGCTCGTGTCAGGAAATCATTAAGGGTTTTAGGAATTTGGTGGCTCTCAAATATTTACCACATGCTCCAATTAGAAGTCTCCACGGACTGTATTTGAAGATCAGATAGTCACCCTTGTTAAATAAAATCATAATTCTGTCATCTTGGGTTTTTAATTGTAGACATTGCCGCCGAGCAATTAAGCTTTGGTGTGCAATTAAACGTTTATTAATCAAACTTTGACTAAACTATCTGTCTGTCTATCTGTTGCCATAGTAACCACCTGGAAAAGAGCCTTCAGCTGCTGATGGACCGCGTGGACGACATGAGCCAAGAAATCGGCAAATTTAATACGTACTGCCGCAACAATAGCAAACAACAACAGCAGAAGCAGCAGGTATACTTGCTTTTCAATGTCTTATCTGTGTCCTCCTATACACTCTGTCTTTCTCTCTCCATCATTTTGGCTCGCTCTCGCTTGCTCTCTTACGCTCAATCTCCCTTTCTGTGTCATTTTCTCTCTCTCTCGCCCTGTCTGTCTCTCTCTCACTCTCTATCTGTCTTGCTGTCTCTCTGTCCCTCTCTCCATCTCTTTCTCTCTCTCATGCTGTCTCTCACTAGCTCGCACTCTATCGCTCTCTCCCTCCCTCCTCTGTCTATCCTGGCTGTTGATCACTCGTTCTGTTACTCTCTCCAGAATCACATTTTTAAGGGCTCGTCCCTTAAAATATACTGTACATACTGTAGTCAGTGTTTAGAGCCCTGAATTATCCAATGACACGCTTGATAACAGGGGCGGTTCCAGAAGATTTTGATTGGCGTTGAAGTGAACGTCCACGGCCCCTCTGAGTAAATTCAGAGGCTTTGATATTATTGATTTCGGTGTTATCTGATTTTTGGGATTTTGGGAATTCCTGTCACGCAGTATCTTTTGAACTGCATTGCTTAAACATTAATTTGCTTCTGTTGTCACTTATTGGAAGTATTTTCATAAAAATGTACAGCAGATTTTTGGCAGCGTGCTGAAAATGTGGAAATGCGAATAAAAGGCACATTTTATTCACTATAAATGGATTACAAGAAAGTTTAGCTGGATGAACACTGAAAATATGGATTAAAAAGCAAAAGTTAGCCATTCTTGTTGAGAGGTTGTTGCTAATTGACAGTCAGATTATAGAAGTGAGTTTGTTTTATCTGTAAGACTTCAGATATTCACAGAATTCATCAAATCTACATCCCAGTAACACCTTAAAATGTGTTTAACCTTGCAGGTGTTTAGTTTTTAATTAATATTTGGTGCATTGTGTTGCACTGCACCGCATACACAACAGCGCAAAGGTTGTGGGTTCGATCCCAGGGAACACACATACTGATCAAATGTACAAGCACTGTAAATCGCTTTTTGTACTACAAAATCGCATTTTGACTCTGTCAAATGCATAAATGTAATGTGTGTTGCTTTAATTTTGTGATATTCTATACAAAAAAAAATTGTTAATGTGCCAACATGGTCGTTGGTGTTTAATATTTTATCCAGTTTGTTAAGACCTGCATGATGGGGACATGAAGACATAGTGGAGTGTAGGACTGAGCCATATCATAAACGGTTTCTCTCCGCCTGAGATAAAACAGATCAATACATGTTATTTAGTGTTCAGAGCGGCCATCTTATTTACAACCAACCCCCCCATCACATTTATATTTTTATCCAGTTCTCCAAACCGACAGACGGGCCAAAATGCTCCTGACATTTTCAAGTTTTCGCTTTGCTGGCATTTTGTAAACATGAGTTCTAAGCAGCATCTGAATATAGTGGATCACAAACAAGACCGGATTGCAAGTAGTGTGCCGGAAGGTTCTGAATTCATTTGTCCGGACTTATTCATCTGACCTCATGTAAGTACCACAGGAGAGCTGGAACAAACGCCCCTGGAAATCAGATATCCGCGCGGGCCATTTTTCAAGTCGATCGATGATAAAATGTGATCACACCGTGAATATGATGGTTGCGCATTATATTTTTCTAATGGATTCTGGATTCTTCTGGATTTCTCTACTGAAGAGAGATCTCTCTTTTCGGTAGCAGTAGTTTTGCAAACACTGTAGGGAAGGCCTCTTAAATGTCACTTTAGATGCTCAGGAGAGAGAAGCTACCTCATTAAAGTGTTAAAGGGATCACCCAAAAATATAATTTATTTATTTAACTCATGATGTTCAAACTAGTATATGACTCTTTCTATGACACAAAAGAAGATATTTTAAGAAATGTCTCTTTGGTTTTGTGTCCATACAGTGGAACATTTTCACAGCATTA
This sequence comes from Botia kubotai, assembly GCA_036877585.1. Lineage (NCBI taxonomy): Eukaryota > Metazoa > Chordata > Actinopteri > Cypriniformes > Botiidae > Botia > Botia kubotai. Next base: position 11,839 of record JAZGTI010002499.1, read on the forward strand.
CATTATTCCAGTACAAAGCTTTAATAATCTACAATAAAAAGGACGAACGTCTGCGTATTGGATCGTTAGCACTTCCTGTTTGACAGGAAGTTTGAGTTTTGCAACATTTAAAGGGTGCCTACAAACAGAGGCCAGACCCGGGCGGTCACAATCACTTGGCCACAGCGGCTCTTATATCAAACGCGCTGAAATCTGCCGTAATTACTCTTGTCATCGATCATATCCTTCCTGTCTCCGCCTCCACACAGCAGCATGCCCGGCCATTCCCAGCTGCCCCGTATAAACCAAATGACCCACATCCATCACCATTTAATATCAAAGAAGATTGCCGCTGTGTTGGCAGTTTGCATTCCTAAATCATATGCCTAATTTCAACAAGAATGGCCTGGATCCTCGACGGTGATATAAGTTGCACCAACTAAAATATGATGTGAATTTCTCTCTTCGTAAATACTAGTATATCCTTCGTATGTACGAGTGTATCGTATATCAAAACTTGATCTACTGCGACTTGGAAAAAGTAAATGAAAGCTTGAAGACTATAGCACATGTAGGACTCGCTGTTTTCTGCTCGTTTTCAAATGCCTGAAGGTTAAAATCATGACTGTTATATTGACCGGGGCTGTGTGTTACAACCAAAACAATATATCTCTAAAGTGTGTTTTTTTATTTATTATTTTGTCACTTTAATGGCATTTATGCCGAGCTATAGTTCTTCTGGAGATTCGATAATAAAATGGCTTATATATTTAATTTTTTGTTAATGCCCGTTATCAGAGCATCCAGTAAATTAAATTAATATTTTATCATTTAAGGAACTTGATGGAAGGATGCCAAAAGACAAAACGTTTCATTCATAATCAATAAATTATGAATCCGTTATCAGTGCACAAACAGATTCACATTATGTAACTCATTAAAACGAAAGATTTAAAACAGTGAAACTAATATTATAAGTGCATTTCTGACTAAATTCTGATCTGAACTTTGTAACGCTGTACAGCACTTTGTTACTGCCTCCCTGCGATATTTCGCTTCATTGTTTTCCTCGCTTTGTAAGTTGCTTTGGATAAAAATGTTTGCTAAATGTGTTTAAAGTTGTAGTTAATAGCCATGGCTGCTCATATATGTGTACTGCGTTATAAACACTATAAAATCGCTCTGCTTGTTGACTGTTTACGTTATGTACCTTCCCTAGCTCATCACTCATGCTTGACTCAATAACACCTTTTTTTAATCTTGTGGTACAAAATGCCATCGAATGCAGCGACCCAGAGTTATTTCGATACGGTCTTGAAATGCATCTGTATTCCCGAATTGGCCCTTAAATGACACCTGAACTCGGCAACTGCCTTCTCTGGAATTGGAATTTTTTTTTTTCCATTCGTCTCTGGTTCTGTCTCCGTCTCACCTTTGTGGAAACCTTTTGTCTTGTTGGTGCTGACCAGGAGCTCCAAGTTCTTCCAGGAAAAGTTTCATGTTTTTAAAGATGCTTTTTCTCACCTTCTTGCCCCGCTCATGTTTTTCTCTGTTTCTGCTTCTTCTAGTATCTGCAGAGGAGACAGCAGGAGAACTCTCAGCGGCAGAGTCGTGGAGAGCCACTGTTACCAGAAGAAGACATCAACAAGTTGTTCAAACCGCCACAGCCCCCGGCACGCATGGACACGCTCCTCCTCGCAGGTACTTGTGGGGTCAATGCCGTTGTGTCCCAGTTAAACGATTTGGATTTTCCTCTGCAGGGTATCAGACATTTACTGCTCAACTGATCAATCCAGCGATGAATGGGGCGGTTGAAATGGGAATGCGTTTGAACTGCGGACCTTAAATCTTCCCTCTGTCCTTTTCCTCAGAAATAACTCCGATGAATCCGTTACACCTGCTCCCTATTATCTGACAAGCATCATCTCTGTAGAGGATGATTCACTACTACAGCTCTTAATGGATCGTCTTACCTTTTCCTTCTCTCTCTTTTTTACTGTACATAATCTTAGATTTCCAATTAGATTTTTCCCCCTTTTCCCTGAAATATAGTGCATTCAGTTTTAATGTAGGTATGCATCTTCATGCCGTGCACAGCTCTTTGCACCCCAGTGTAATTTTGTGAAGTAAACACACACTATGGTAAATGTAGGCTAAGCAATTTTGCGGTGGTTAGCAATAGCATGCTAGCTTTGAAAGCGTATATTTAGGCCCCTGAGTGAGTACTATCAAGGTGTGAAAAAATCGCCTGCCCTGCCCTTATAAATATATAACTACAATTGCATATATTATATATCTAACTTGCTGCATCACATGCTGTCGATTCATGCATAATATATACTATATATATATATATTAGCATATATATACAGTAACACAAAACATTATACTACAATTCGAACTCTCATCCCCCACTGATGCAGCAGGGCGTAAAGAATCAAAACGCATTCCCTCCAGACCTCGCCTCTGACATCACTGTTGCATTTTGTCGTAGCTTCATCTGGCTTCAACAAACGATGGAGGTGTAAATGGCCATGTCGTGTGGCCAGTTCTATTTACGCCCGGGTGCAAACAGTCAGTCCATTTAAATAAACCGTATTACTTGGTCTTGTTATATGTAATTTGTTTTTCTGCCTCTACACAAGGACAAATCAACAACTACTGCCAGAACATTAAGGAGTTCACATCCCAGAACCTCGGCAAACTGTTCATGGCAGAGGGTCTGCAGGGCCACAGCAGCTAAAGAGAGAGACGAGACAAGACGAGATGAGACGAGACGAGGATACAGCCAACCATCTGCCTTTCATCTCCAAAGAGCCTGAGAAAATATATTTATGATGGGCTTTGGGGAACATCTTGTACAGATTTTTTGCAATTTGTTCTTGCACGAGGCCAATAAAAGCAGACGCATCTCTCATCGCAGCCATCGTTGTTGAGTTTTCTTTGTGTTTTTTTTTTCATTACCCAAGTTGCTGCACATCTGCCAGTGTCCCGCTGTTTGATTATGGTGATTTTCAGCGCCCAGATTCAGACACGCTCAGACAGTGTGCCGAACCGGTAATTACCTTCAAGTTTTTAAATTATGGCGCTTACAAGGTGGCTACTGTATCGATATTCCCTAAACATTCCAGTTGTATTTTTTCTTAAACTTCAAAATCTGTAATAAATTCAGCCTTTCAGAGAGTCCGTTCAAACTTTGTTTTAAAAATCATTTCGGTCTTAGGTGTGCTGTCTGTTTTTGATGGTGGCTGATTGTCATGACAACAGTGAAGTGATTTTTAAAGTAAATGCTGCATCAGAGCCAAAGTTCCTAAAACTTTAACATGAAACTTTTGCTATCTCACAGGATGTAATTTTCCCAAGGGGAAAAGCAAATCTAGCTTCCCTTTCATAAGCGCCACACGCAGATATATGTGTGATGCTCTTGCACGCGGTCTGTGCACCCAATGACTCTGGTTTGGTTGTTTTAATGAGGCTGTCGAATTGGCTTTAATCACGAATAATTACGTGCTTTATGAACAGTGTACAGCATTGCTTTTATTGGTCATATTTTTCCACAGCAGGTTACCGGCTGCTGCCCACCCAGAATCTGCTGCACAAAATGCTTTATTGTCATCTTTGGTACATAAAGATTTTTATGCCACTTCTAGCGAAGTGTGAGTGATGATGTGCTTAAAGGTGTTTAAAAGACGCATCTTTTATTATTGGGTAATTTTGATCAATTGTGATAATATCTAACATGACCAAGTTACATACACGTCTAACTTTGCAGTCATTCCAACTGTTTTTTCCTCAGTCTGACTTACCGTTTCAGAAAATCGGAACATTACTATAGTTACCAGCTGGGGAAAGAAACACCTTTAGCCAATCTACGATGGTTTACAGGTCAATCTACGATGGTTTACTGGTCTGCTGGCTGGTTTTAAAAGGATAAAAGTAAAAGTTGCACAGCCGCGTTTGACTTATGCTTCATCTTTTCTGACCAATTAAATTTTAGGTTTATCTGTGTATATTTAGCCATTAATTCTGACTTGATGTTTTCTGTCTGTTTTTTTGCTAGCTAGCTACATTTACGCATTTGGCAGACGCTTTTATCCAAAGCGACTTACATTGCATTATACTATACATTGACCACTATACATTGAGTATGTGCAATCCCTGGGATCGAACCCATGACCTTGGCGTTGTTAACGCCATGCTCTAACCACTGAGCTACAGGAAAGCATGTAGCTAGCTAGCTTCTCCACCTGTTTATTTACCTTTGGGTCAGTCTTTATCTCAAAACCCTGTATAAATGATAAATTCTTGATAACGTTCAGATTTCAAGGGCTTTCTAAACTTTTAGGCAAACCAACCTCCAGAGTTTGCTCTGACAAACTTTAAAAGCAGCTTCCAATGTAGGCAGGAGAGAGCAAGTAGATTTTAGAACAGAGCCGAGTTCTGTTGATCAGATAAACCAGCCTCTCCGCCTGCTTAGTCATCATGATCCAGTTTTCCTGGCGTCTTTTCTTAGCTGAATGGGGATGAGGTGTGCTTTGGTCCTGAAAACAGGCACTCTGAAACAGAGTTGTATAAACTATACAAAGCTTTCACACTGGCACTACACATTGTTCATGTGGAATATGGGAGAACTGAGTGTTCCTGGATTTGTCACATTTGTCATCCTTACATGTTTACAAGGTCTACGTTGTCACTTTAGCTCAAATAGCCTTTAAAATCTCTCTCTCTCTGTTTGTGTGTGTGTGTGTATATAAGTGTGAGAGCGTGTGTGTATAAGTGTGAGTATGCGTGAGATTCTGTAAGTGAGTGTGTGTGTGTGTGTGTGTGTGTGTGTGAGTAGGTGTGAGATTCTATGAGTGTGTATAAGTGTGAGTGTGTGTGTGCGTGAAAGCGTGTGTGAGAGTATGAGTGAGATTCTGTGTGTGTGTATAAGTGTGAGTGTGTGTGGTACCATGACCCTGCATTACTGCGACCTACTGAAATACGCCACATTGATTAAAACCAGCAGCTGCTGGGACTGTATGGTCAGTAATGATGGACAATGCGCTGGCTTAATAAAATGAAACGAGTTATCTCGCTGTTAAGTCATGACTCGCTTTACCTTTTTCCCGCTCTAAAATTGCCATGGCAACTGCAGATTCTCCCGCGCACAGGCAGTATGAAGACCCCCCCCCCCAACCACAGTCTCTCTAAAAGTAATCTTGTAAATCCTCAAAACCTAAAGAAAATATTGATTTAGCGAACGTGTGGGTGTGAAGATGAATGAAGGCGTTTCGTGACGAGGGCTTAAAAACAAAGATCGCATATTAAGACGAGAAAAATTGCGACGGGTCGCGGATCTATAATGTGATGCGAGGCGGGTGTACAGCTGTTTCCCCCCTGCGAAACAGTTTATAATGCAGACGAGGGCGCACTCGAGACCTCCTCAAACCTACTGCATAAACATACTGCATAAATCCAGCGCCTGCTTTTATCGTAAGCAGTTGTCGTGCATATCCGGCTCCGTGACGGGTTAAAACAGTCGTCCGAGGCCTGTCAGCGGCCTTGAAGGAATTTATGCTGAATGATGGCGTCGCGTTCTCGCACCCGTGCAGCGGGACGCGACGTCGTAAAACGCGAGGCGCTTGATGCAGGCTGACCTAAACCGTGCGCGTCCCGAGGGATGAGTTCAGTCAGCTGCGAGCGGCTGATAGGAGGGATAAACCGATGATTGCCTTGGCTTTATAGCTGACCCTCTCTCAGCCACCACCGTTACCCCTTCTCTAAATCTGAAACACTTCTGCATGTTTCCACTGAAGATAAGGCAGCGGAAACAAGTGCAGTGACGCTCAAAACCCACCGGTCTCGGACCCGGAACCGCTGATGTCAGAAGTGACGAGATAATGACCTCACAAGTCAAGTTTTCCAAACGACCCAATCGTTTTAATTACAAACATCGGTTTTATTTTTGTATGTAAGCTAACCTTTTAATAATATAGCTTAATCATGTTGTTTTCATATAGGGCGGGTTATGTCTGTTGTGTTACATTTCACTTAAAAAGTCAGAATTAAAAATCAAATTCTGTTTCCTTTTAAGTGAAGAAAATGCTTCCATGAGTCAGTTTCTACATGATGATATAAAACGATTTAGCAGTTTGCTGAAACAGGTGCGTAAAGTGATTCTTTCTGTCGATAATCACACACCTGCAGAACAAATGTTTGCATTGCGCTGAATCGTTTGTCATAAGCAGTTCGCCAGACAAACAAATAAAATCCTGCTGAGTTTTGTACAGACGTTCTGCTACTCTGTATTTTAAGTCAACTTTTATGCTCCAGAAATAAAGATGGAATATCGCAGATCTAATTCAAGATGCGACACTGCATGTTTTCCAAATGATGTCATCAGTAATGGCATCGCTGTCACATGGTGTCGCAAGCAACCAGTGCTAATAAATTGGTCATTGACAGCGTAGAATACAAACCAGGCCTGGCTGTGACATTAAAAGCTTGCCGATTTTTTTTACATTTTGAGCAGGTAGGAAGATAATGCGCGTCCACTGACACACTGTTCCTGACACAGAGCTTCAACGGATGACCCAGACTGGCTTCTGCAGACGCCTGCGGGTGATTTAGACACACGCTCTCTGTGCTGGTTAACCTTGAGTTTTAAAAAACTCGTTCAAGGTACAAGGGGCCGGTAAATTCTCTCTGGGTGTCAGCGTTTTCACATTGCTTACCTCGTGAACTGAGGAATAAATTCTCACCCAATTTTCGCAGCCGAAATCGCCCCACGTGGCAGTGCGCTCGACACTCTTCTGCCGTGATTGTGCACGCGCGCATCGCAAAGCTGCATTTTGATGGTCTTTTAAGTATTTATGTATTTTATTGCGCCCCATAAATAAGTTATTTGCTGCGATACCTTGTCACACCAGGAACAAATTAACTGTCAAAATCTGATGGTGTAGCCAGTAGGAATATTTAGTGCCTGATGAGTGAACCATATGGCTTCTGTTCCAAAATGAGCTGCCAAGCAAACCTTTGAGTTCAGCAGAAAACAAACTAATGATCTGATTACGTCCTGCCTAAATATTGTCATTACGAAGGCAAATATTCTGCAACTGACATGCATTTAGTAATATAAGGGTAGCTACATAAGATTGGTTTAGTTTATAAGAGAAGTTTAGTTCATCTACTGTTGTTGCTACCATTGTATAAATCAGTTGCCAGCGAAAACAGGAAGTTCCAATCGACTTGTGTTGTGACGTTTTTCAAAGTGAAATAGTGTAATGGAAAAATTCTGGCGTGGCTTGTTTTTTGGTCGTTTCAAATCTCGCAGTAGACAGACCGTTGAAGGGGAGTGGTCATCCACTCTGGCTCTGCCCAAACCGTCAGAATGATGTCATCAGAGAAGGTCTGCCGTTGCTGAGCGAAAGTATAACTTCAGATTTTGATTGAAGATTACAAGGGCACATTAATTTTTAAAAAATAATGACGTGCGCAGATAAATCATTTTTAATAAACACTGCAATATTTCTTAACAAATAAGAATAGTATATTTTGATTTTGCGGTGACTTTAATTGAAGATGCTTTACGTCATGTGAGCTTTTGAGCTAGCCAAAAGCTCTTTTCACACAGCAGTAACAGCTAAACAGTTGTGCGTAAAGCTGTAGTATTAAGGAAACTAGATGATGTTTGCATGAGAGAAACTCGAGGATTTACTCTGTTTTGTGCGCCGACAGACTTCATGTCCTGAGCTCATCTAACAACCCACAGAACTGCTGCCTCGCTGGGAAACAGATTTCCTCCGTCCAACTGCAACAGGTTTGCGCTTTTGCTGTTGGCTGCTTTAATATTTTATTCATAGATAAACATGTACTGCAGGAAAAAAAGCCTTGGATAGATAGTCTCACCAGAGAGATCTCGTGGCCAGGCTCTGGTTAAGAAAATTATATTTATTGTTAAAAGGCGGAATTGTATCGAACAAATGAGATGCATGTACACACACACTTCCAGAAACACAGTGAGAAGAAGAGCCACTCTTGACAAAGTGCCCTGTCAGAGGCTGGGAAAGCCACGACACAACGAGAGGAAGAAGGTAAACAGATGAACAAGTGCGGGCAAAGCTGTCACAAATGTGCAGAGCGCAAACACTCGCACACATCAAAGATGATGAGCTGCGAAGCCTGTAGTGTGATTTCCCAGAAGATTACGTGACTTCTTCCATCCTATAAATCTACAACTGCGTGTAAAACCACAAATGTGATGTGTACAGGTCACAGCAGGCGCGGACGACATCAAAGCTCGGCTGGTAATGGATCGCGGTGCAAGCTAATGCAGGGGGTTGTGACCCTAGGGGCAAACGTAAGTGTTTGGAATTGTAATTTCATTGTTTATTTTAAACGTGTTGAAACTGCAGGATTCAAAATTAGCAACCTCCAAATGCTAGTTAATCTAGACTTAAATCTAGACTAAATAGAGACTAATCTAGACTTAAAGACTGCAGTGCTTTCTGAAGGAAACCGAGTTTGCAAGATTTAGGCCTATGACATATTAAGTGTTCCTGTAACTCAACAGGAGGAGTATTTTAAAGGTTATGGGTTTGATTTTACAGGAAACACACATGTACTTAAATGTACTGTAAGTCGCTTTGAATAAGCGAAATCATCCAAAATTCACAATAAATAGAAAATATGAGTAAAAAAGTCAATGTTTCAGACAAAAACTGATCTGCACTGCGATGGATCGTAGAATTAAACATGTCTGCTGTCCTGTGGGTTGTTCAGTCCCTCTCGCATTCACGGTAGGGTTGCTATGGCGATGCGCTTGCGTCTCCCTATTGTTGCTTTTATGCTTTCAAAACAACACAAATGATTGAATGTTACTGCTATATTGTGTATCATAAATACATCACATAGACTATAATACCTTTTTGTTGGGGGGTATTGATTACTAAAATAAAAAAATAGCAAAATATACAGCTAATCCCTGAACACGCTTTTCCATGCATTATAATAGCGATCCACACTGTTTCCAAACCAGCTGAAAATATCTCGTCTCCAGTTTCTCCTGATCGGTCAACGCATGACTTTATTTCCTGTCCGAACAGTGGCGCTTACCGAGGACGGACCCCAGCAGAATGGCTGTTTTTACTCAAGAGAAGACTCTACCGCCAAATGCGATCAGTCAATACCAGCCCTAAAGACAACTGCCCAGAGGACTCTTGTCAGGAAATATCAATTGTTACAAATCACTGAGCACCTGCTATAGCACAGGGTGTAAACTACACTGGAATGATTCCCTGAGCCACAGAATTTAATGACCGCTGTGAAACCGTCTTTCTGTAGTGACAAGTCGAGAGAAAACTTATTCTCCAGCTCGCTGTGGCGCTTTTGTGCAGCCGCATTGTGCTTTGAGTTTGAAATGAGGATCGGCCAGCGTGCTGACCTTGCTGCATTGCCTGGATTTGCAGCTAGAAGTTTTTTCACCCTGTATCGCATCTTTTATCGTGGCTGGCCAGATGGACGCAACCAGATTGAAACTTTCAGTTTGCCGCGTGAGTTTGTTGAAGGAAAGTAAATAACTCAGCATTGATATCCTTGGCAACATATTATTGCTGGTCCAAAAGAAATGTTCGCTTATCACGGTCTCAAATCTGCACCGCTGTGGATCACCCAGACCAGCAGAACTCGCTTTGGTCATGGACCTCAATTTTGAGGGATGCTAGGGCTTAGCCTTAGCCTGTTTTCAAAAGAAGGGTTTGTATTGATGGGATAGAATTAAACCCCCATGTATTGGCTCGCTTACTGTGATTTTGATAAACAGAGCATCTTCCTGCATCAACAGCCACGTTGGTGCTGGAACAACTTTTCTGTTAACCAATCAGATTTTAGGGATGGGAGATTGGATGGAATTAGTGATATACATATCAGACGCAAAACGTATTGATATTCGATCTATACAGCAGCTATTAAATAAATTTGTTTTGCCTAATTTTGCTTTTTGAAGGCAGGGTTGATGATTTTTTTCCAGGAACGGTTCTGTTATGCTGGTCTCTTTACATCCTGATAGCAATCACTAGTGAAGTGGTCTAAATATATTTATACATCTTCTGTGGGAGGGCGGAGGGCATAAATGTTCGTCCAATCATTGCATTGGGCCCTACTTGCCCGTCAAACTGTATTTGCATACCTCAATCTTTCATCAGCAGCATGTTCATGTGTTTTGGAGGAGGCGTGGCTTTGTTGAGCGCTCTGAACGGACGCTGGGATCTTATGTTTTAAAAGCTAGCTTGCCATTGTTAGCATCTCCAAAATTGCCTACTTTACCTTTAAACGAACTGATTTTGCATAATTTTGCCTCTTAACTATCAACAGTTTAACGCCTTGTCCTCATTATTTTGTAGCCACACGTTCCAGACAAAGAACTGTTAGACATATTGCTTTCTTAATTGGTCTGCTGGAGGTTTCTGTATTTAGTCTCGCATGACTAAATAAAACAACTACAGCTGGACTCATCATGTTTACTCTTGTGGTTGGCTTGGCAACAGTTATTGTTTATTGTTATTGCAGTTCTGATTTATTGCGTTCACGTGACCTCATTAATTTGCATGTGTAGTTTTATGAGTGGTGTTCAGCTATCGGTCTGGGAACTACAAATCGTATTCGTAATTTAAAACCAGTCTAATGTAAAAATGTTTTAACTTCTGTCAGTCTGATCAAAAAATAAGTCACGAAAAAGATTGAAGATTCTGGTTCATTATTCACGACCATAAAGATGGAATCATTATTCCATGCATTGGGTTCTGATGGGGTTCAGATATATTCTGAACCCTGTCATACATTCTGATATACATACATTCTGATATCTATACCTATCTGTCTGTCTGTCTATTTTTCTATCTGTGTGTATGTATGTATATGTATATATGTATGATATATATGTATAATATATATCATCCAGGTCATCCAGGTGTTGCATGTGTGCTGAATGTTTACTGCTATATACTGCAGAAATAGTTTGTATGTTTGTAGTGCACAGATTGTCTGTTTATAGAGCTAGATTATAAAACCAGGTATCTCCAATGGTTTGGTGGATTGCGTGACTGATACCAGCATATTGTGGAACTCATATATGGACTCAATATAAATGCTGCGTTTTACAATGCTATCGTAACTTGTTTAAAATTGGTCGATCTGGTGCTGGTTGGTGGTGAACAGCACAAAGTTGGAGCTCATCATTGTCTTCACTTTAAAGATGAAACCATTTAATGCTAATTGTGTGGATCAAAGCTCAACTGAATTTACGTAGACAATGAAATTTGATAAGCAGTGAAAAGCCCCTTTCAATTATTATGGAATGTATTCAGCTGCACGGATATTTGCCTCTTCATTCTGGCAATCAGGACAAAAGGAAGCCAAAATAATTACACGTTGTTATGAATGATCAATCTGACAGCTTTAAGTAGGAGCAAAAAAAAAAAACAAAAGGGAAGGACTTCATCACATAAGATCGTATTGTTTGGCACTTGCAGCTGATTTTTGTGATTTACTGAAAGCCTTCGGTTCTGTGTGTATTGAAGAACAGTTCAGTAATGGAGAGCCAGTCTTTTGTCCTGGTAAAATGCTGACTCTTCCTGTTCTCTATGGATCCTAAATGGTCCAGATTAGGCGGTAATATAAAAGTGCAACTAAAGCATTATTACTGGTATTGCAAAAAGGTGACTTTCTAACAGAGCGTTTCTACTCGCTCTCAATATTGCAATATTATGTATCTATAATGTCACAATATAAGACGCTGCAGAGGGTATTTTAATATCATTTCATTGCAGCAGAGTAATTAAAGGTAGGAAGGCAGTTTTGGAAAGGGTAGTAATAGCAAGCAAGCTTATGTAAGCATAAGATCCCACCCCCATTTCAGAGCGCTCTCCAAAGCCACACCTCCAAAATAAGACCGCATACCAAATGCCAAATATCAAATATTCAGACCAAATGCCATGATTAGATGAACATTTGATGGTCCTGTGCCTTCCACAGAAGATCCACAGGCATCTTAATGATCTTGACAGGTGACAGGTCACATGAGTGGAAGAAGCCACGTGATTGGCTGATTACCCTGTCAGTGTGATAAATCAATCTCTGTGTAGACTAGAGAGAAAGTTCTAGTTTTAACAGTATGTTTTTGTGGTCCAATTAAGAATAAAGGAGAATGTGATTCTGTATGACGTGACCCTTTTCAAGGCACATTCAAAATGAAACCATTCCACTAACAACTAAGGAATAATATTTTTTATATTATATGTAACCTTAAAAAGGTGTCCTGAGAACGTTTTCTAGTAGCTGGGTCTTTATTTAAGCATTTAATTTGACAAGCAAATGAAACTTTGGTTAAATGAAACCACAAGCAATCTATTCCTCATGCGTGTGTCCAATTAAAATGTTTTTACTTCAACATTTAAAAGCAGAAAAGAAGCCGCGCTCAATTTATTCCGGGTCATCACACAACTTTCACTCTCCAAAAAAGAAAAGTTTGAGTATTATGAGAGCAACACGGACGAATGGATGATTGAAAAAAATCAACACTCATTTAAAAACGCAACGCGGTTCATTTCAATTAACTGTGAATGATAGACTAGTTCCATCACCTTCATCAGCTCTCCGCTAAATAGTCTTCTGAGTTAATCCCGGGGAAAATGATTCTTGTGCTGTGTACAAAGCTGAAATGATACAGATACGATGATAAAAGTTTTAATAGGGAGATTAAATGTCCTGCTTAAACCACTGCTTCTTTACTGCAGCTATCTCTGTTGGTTATGAGGAAATATATTCTGTGAGGCTCGTCTGGCCCAGATCTCAGGCATTAGAGTTTATCTGGGCATCTCATCTGCTTTCATGTCTGATATCCAAACGCTTGTCTGTATCATCATAAGACACATGGAGGAGGAGCGTCCGTCTCACTGTTACCAACTTTTAACACTCACTGCTGTGTTCCACTTTAGTAAGTTTTCAAGTACTATTCGTCATGGTTACACCCCAGATTTAATAAACCTCCAGAGATTTCCATTCCTCTCATTCGCTGTTCGGACCGACTTTATCTTGTTTACACAAACAAAAAATGTAACACAAAAATACAAAATGGGAACAAATGAATAAAAGGACAATTTATCCATTTAGGACAATATACAATTTAGGGCAATTTACAAGTGCAATATTATACGACATATGATATTTAATGTGTGCATACTGCCTGGTTTTTAATGTGGTCAAAATGAGTTCGAATGTACACGAGCTACAGGCAATAGTAGTGAAATGTCAATTTTGGACTAATTTTAGCTTTTTAAAAATAAATTAATCAGGTTCTCGTCTAGTGATCCCAATGCACCGAATAGCAGTTAAACATCTCAAATCATCTTTATTGGTACGTTTTCACTTCCTAAATCATCACACGATATTAAGAATACAAATTTAAACGGCAGAGAAAAGACATCGTACGTATTGTATGTGAAACATCCCCTAACAGCCCAAAGTCCTTCTAATGCTCTATACGTTACATATTTCAATGTGAAATATACAGTGAAACAAATACTGAACAGCTCATTCATCTTTATAAATAGGATCTTCCAGAATTGTGATAAAAGTGCATTAAACTGGGAACCTTGGCTTGCGCCTGTGGGCTGAACTCCAGACGGCCTTACATCCCAGTTGAATGTTCTGTGCCACAGCACTTTTCTGTAAGCGTGAGGTCATTTGAAATGATGAAACCTCAGGTTTGGCCTCACCCGTGAACGAGCTCGGCAGAGGAAGTCACTGAAGTCACGGGATCTTTTGACCGAGTGTGACCTGTCCATTATTCATCAGCTGTTCACCGGACTGCAGTGGGCTATAAAACCACAGAAACGCGCGGGCCAGGATTCAGATCGGCGGCCTGCCATTGCTATCAGTCACACAATGGGAAGAGCTCCATACATTACTGGAGGGTTTATGAACCTTAAGCTCTATGTCAATGTCACAGAATGGGTTTTATTCCGCACTCCTGCTCACATCGATGCTGCCGAACTAAGAGGCCTGATAAAAACACTGCATCCCAAAACATTCCAGATATTCTTATGAAATTATTCATACGAAATTAATATTAGCACATCTCAAGCGGTGCATTAGACTGAACACTCATTTGTTTGTGAACACTTTAAATTAATTCGTTAAAAGAATCAGCTCGTAGTCAATGGTGCATCAAGCAGAACACAACTTGTGTAGAAAATGTCTTTTGCAGTGAGGCTGTAGAGGCAGGACAGTGTAGCTCAGTTGGTGACACATTGCATTGGCAGTGCAAAGGTCATGGGTTCCAATCTCAGGAGACACGCATACTGTAAACATATATACTTGAAATGTTCTGTAAGTCGCTTTCAATAAAAATGTCTTCCCAATGCATAAATGTCAACAAACCATAGACATCGTTCTGTATTTGTTCTGAGATCATTTCTCAAAATGCGTGTACGCCTCACTTCCTGGCGCGAAAGATGCGGTTCTCGTCATCCAGGCAGACCTTCTTAATACCACAACCCCAGTTTCCAGTGTTTAGCTTCACCCCTGATCAAACACACACTGCCTGTACTTCTCCAGTCATTCTGAGGACCTTGATTAGCTGGTTCAGTTGTGTTTGATTACGGCTGGAGCTAATCGCCACAGGACATGACCCCTCCAGAATGGAATTGAATAGCGCTGCTGTACGTTCAGTCGCGTTAACCAAAATGGACCTTGTAATTTACCAAAAAATTCCTGTTCAACCAGCCTCATTAAACCATTAAACTCATTAACAGCAACAGAAAAGGAGTTATTGCTGGCTCAGTTTTCACTTCCTCTGCCGTAGAAATATAGCAGAGAGTTACATCCAAAAAGATTAAAGCTTCTACAGCAGTTTAAAAAACGTACGGACATAAAACTCAAAGGTAATTATCTGGACGCTAACGTGCAAGATGTGATAAAGGGGCCTGTGATATCAAGACAGTATTATGACACAATGGTATATTCCAGAAGTGTCACGCTGCAACAGGAAGTGTACTTTATAATCACTGATAAAGATGCGCACAGAAGTCGTATATGCAGATTGGGGTGAGGCCAATTCGAAATGATGTGCATTTAAACGGATTTACTGGCACATATTATGCATGAGTCACACGGGCAAAGGGTGTCAAAAACTGAGTAGTATTAGAACTTCAGCATTACATAAAAAAGAAAAAACATATCACCCAGATCTTCAAATAAACCATCAAAATTATGGCCCAAAAATGGTCAAAATAATTAAATCACCCATCTTGATCTCTGTCTTTTATCACTATGGCAACCCCACAATGAAATTATGTTGACGGAGGAAAAAACAACTTGCAAAATAATGCCTTTGAACTTCATGTCATGCCTGCCATTTATTAATATTCTCCGACCCAAAAATAGCTTATAAATCTTTCTGAGCCAGTGAAAGGGGAGCCCAATACAGAGTCACAGCCCAGCCATTTTCTACTGCATGACTTATTACAAAAGGGCACCAGTAAACTGCTCAGTGCTTAACTGCAGCAGTATAGGAGGTACAACATCAGAAATGACACACTGTGCAATTACTGAGTCAAGTGACACGTTATGTTCTTAGCTAAAAGTCATACGGTCAAAATGACTTTAGTCTTGTATTTAAAACTACAGTCTGTAACTTTTTTCTTCAAAACAAAAAATCTGTTTTTGAGTGTGCATAACAGATCAACGTTCAAAACGGTCTACTTACGCGTTACTCAGATTCACAACTGTAAGTTCATAATAATGATTTAGAATTTGAGCTGTCGGGTCCATTTTCCCATGAGAAGTCAGTTTGGCTTCAACATACCTAAAGAAAAGTATGTAAAGTAACCTGCAAGTTTATAGTTCAAACAGAGATGGCGGTAGAGAGGCAAAAGTTATGAATTGCAGCTGAACGCATTGTTAAACACAGATCTGTTATGTACTTGCTCCAAAGCGGATTTCAGTTCATTTTTCACCAAAAACTTTACAAATTGCAACTTGTTGCAATATTTACATGCTTTTGTATGTATGCGGTGGGGCAGTTGCATGCAACCGATGACTGAGTTCCAAAAGTACATTCTCCCTTTACTCCATGTTGTGTGCTGCCTGCATAGTCAGTTGTTTTCTAAGGCAGCATCTGTGTAAGTGAGTCTTATAAGTGACATATTTGGAACGCTCTGCATAACATCATACAAACAGAGTGAATTAATTTAATTTAATTGTTCAGTGTTGAATGGATTATAAATCAATTCTCTTGCTTCATCCACCATTCAGGATGAATTAATTGAATGCACCTGTGATGGAAAACAAGGTGTCTTAGGTGGCAGCGTAAGGTGTCTGTACCCTTAGAATAACCCCTGTGACAGGAGGGCGTCTACCATGACTTAAAATGCTGCCTGTGTAGGCAGCTCACTAGGTTTTAGAGCAAAGCCCACACGGGGGGCAAATCCACAGAAAAAATAAATAAAAAAACACCTGCAAGCCAAGCAAAGTGCTAATGTTCTGGAAGAGGGGACGACTTAGCTGACACGGAGAGAAAGTGAAGCAGAAGTAAATCAAAAACGAAACTAAAATACCACCGCAGACCGGACACAGAGAAACATATGGTTGTGTTTTCACAGGAACAAGAGAAAGGAATCTGTTAAAATTAACATTCACCTCTCGTACAGTCAGTGGGAATGCAGTGTCATTCTGCAGAGGGACGTGCCGTGCAAAAGTTTAAGCAATGCTGTTGTTTTTCTTCCCCTTAACTTTCTTAAAGAGTTTACTTGTGAAAGACTTCAGCTGAAAATATAAAGCTTTGCTGGCTTCATGTACTAAAAATATTCTTTTAAAAATGTTTATAAATAAATTGAATACATACAAAAATAACATCAAAAGGCGATCAGCTTGTCATTCACGTAACAGTTGTAACTTGTTCTGTTTTTATTCCTTTTACATCATCTCTCTATGGGCAGAGAACTGCTTGTACTGTGAGGCATACGGAAAGTATAAACCAATTAAAGAGGACGTTAAATTACGTGTCACTACAATTAACCAATCAAATGACAAATAAACACATTCCATTAACTGGAACGGAACATTGAAACGCAGTGCATATTTTTCTCCAGGAAGTTTAAGCAAGATTATCTGAAACAATATATCGAAGAAAAATGTGTGCAGTTTTAAAAGAACATTAACTGTGTACTAAAACAACACCGCAAACTCTTCATTAGCTTGTTAACGCTATAATTAGCTGTAATGGTTGCTAACTTTTCACTTTACAGACCTGTCAGACTTCTGTGTATGGATTGTGAACTGCACGTCTGCTCAGCCAATGAATGTCTCCGATACTTTAACTCTGCTGCTGTGAGGAATGGATCACAGGTGTTTATTCCAGCACAGATTCTGCTTGTAGTTTTGGATGGATCGCAGTCACTTTTACAAACACATTAAGTACACGTCATTTTAACTGGAGGGGGTACCAAGCAGTACCAAACAAACTGTAAACGTAATGACCGTTTTAAACGCATTTTCTAAACGCTCCTCCATCTGCCGGGGGTCAAATGTGTAGCCCCGCCCCCAAACTTTAAGATGCAATTCTTTTACATTTCAATCGGTTATTGAGCAAGTACAAGACAGATCAGTGTTCAGCACAATCTCCTATGCTTTTCCTGACTGACAATGGTACATTTATAATTATCATAAATAATGTGAGCGTATGGATTTCACCGGAAATGTCTGTCTGTACAGAAAGAAGATCCGGCTACTATATCGCGTATGTGGATACTGTAGATGGTGCAACATTTGTAGCTTGTTTTTATCATGTTCTTCTTTGTAGCAAGTCTTTGAACTTGTCATCCACATTAAGAAAACGCCACAAATACTCTGCAGTTTTATGTTTCAACCAGAGGTGGCGGTAGAGAGGCCAAAGTTACTGATTACAGCTTTAAGCCATTTGATGAGCCAGTTTTGCGATGCTGGACTAGTAAGTGCACTTCAACCGTGTTTTGATAGCGCTACATAGTTACACCATTTACTCCTGTTGGGAGATATAAAACTATGAAGAGTATTTTTACCTAATTACATCACTGTTAGCCTTAAGAGATAAACAGTTGGATTGAGTTTTAGTGTTTAGTGATTTGTAGGTTGATTTAGAATGAGAGAGAAGCTCTTTATCTGCGAATTGCTAATTTGCTTTATCTGTAAAGACCATGAAAAATTGTTGCCAACTAATACCCACATTTAGCATTGCTAAAACATTTGTAAATGATTTGGAAGGTTATCGATGTTTCGTGACTACAATATGTTAACAGCTGTAAAAACCAATACAAACACTGGAACAGCGAAGGTTTCCGTAGGCAGCGACCATGTTGTGAGCTTTGGCATGCTGGGGGATTCAAACTGTAAATATTTTCCTGCCAACCCTGTTGCTATGATACATTTCAAAGGGAGAACAGATGCAATATGTGTTACAAATAACTCATATTTAATAATAAATATCAGTTTAATTTGTTGTATACGTGTTTTGTGTCTACATTAAGTCTTTGAGGGTTAATGTAAATCTAAAAATGGAGAAAGTATTAATTAAACTGAGTGTTGGTGTGCATGGCATTTCTTTACAGCCCAATCCTAACCGGGTTAGTACTGGTTAGACCATAAAACCACCCGGTGAACAGGGAATGATCTCAGAATGTTGGCTAACGTTCCCTAAAAGTTCTCTCAACATGTTCTTGCAGTAACAGTAGAAGAACGTTTTCTTAAAATTTTGTCAAAACGTTATCCTTAAGTTGTTAGTGGAACATTTTAAGCGGAAGCTACAAAAAAACACATTTTTGTCAAACTGGACATTTCAAACGTTTTTACAACTTTCAAAACAATTCCATCGCTTTTGTTACTTAATGTAAACATTAGGGAAACATTCGTACAACCTAAAGAAAATGTTAGCTAGTCACCATCGAGTCATAATATCACTTTAATACGTACTGATCACTTGAGATCTGGTATGGTCTTACATCAGCACTATTCGATCACCTCTCATCCAATCAGATTCAAGGAGCGGAACTAATTGCTGTATAATTGATTGCAGCTGAAAAACTGCAGGATGAGTTACACGTCGAATATAAGGAGTGTGAAACCAAAACTCTCATATAGGAGTAAAAGCGTTTGTCTAAGCTGCTTGTTGATGTTGTATAATATAAACACTACTCTCTAAACATTTAACCTATAAACCATGTAAACTTTAAATTGTGAATCCAGCACACAGTGAATATTTGCTGCTTCAGTCCATACATACAACAGAGATTATCCCGACAGCTGCTCAGCACTGAGGCTGCGCCCGAAGCCACAGCTTTCTGTCTGCACTGGAGCTCTGTCACAGTGCTTGCTCACAGGTAAATTACAGTAGTCCAGCTGATACCTCACTAATGCCAGCAGCCCAGGGGAGTAGAGCGCTTGCCTCTTAATTACCTCGCATTAAGCACGCATTTCAGATGCCCCTAAACACAAGCATCGTGGCCAAACCGATGGCTGTCCGTTTCCATTAAGGATGAAAACGGTAAGGAATAAGAAATTTACTGATTCTGTTTCCATTTCCTTAAAGATTTTGGTACTTTTGAAGAAGTCATTAACAGATTTGGGTGGATATATCTGTATATATATACACACACACACACACACACGAATTCCGCTTTGTTCTTCTCTACACATATACATATATAGGAGAGGAACAGAATCTGCTTCAATATCTCTGTGTATAGATTGATATGATGAAAATAGGGGAGGTCAGATTCGTAATTACAAAAGGGCAGCTGGGCTGTAGTGAATGACACTTATCTGTTTCCTGAGAAAGCTGGAGGATTTGTGATGTGAGCTGATAGCTTCTTCTGGATTGATTGAGACTGCTGTCAGCATGACTGTAGGTTCAGGTTAACACGGAACCCCTGTTCCATTCCTCCAGAACACACACACACACACACACGCGCGGCTGCAGATGAATTTCAACAAGTCAATCAGTGGTATAATTACTCTGCCATCTGCTGACATCCAGGCCTGTGGAAAATGTACAGTAGTCGCTATTTCTTCTCGCGTTTGTCCTTATTGACCCTTTTAAACCTCATAAATCCAACTTGTATCTGTGCATCTGAACTATGCATTGTGTTTGACAGCATTCTGTGGTAAAATTAAGTGTAAAAACGTTTTTTTCACAGCTAGCATTTGGTGTATTCTAAATATGTACCTTTAAATATTATCACGTTTTTTTGCATAATTTTACAATTATGCTCTGACTGGACATGTTGCACAAATGTTTATTTTATTTTTTATTTATTATTCAAAATATTTATATTCTTTATTTATCTGTCGGTCTATACAGACAGAGTTGTCATTGGGCTGGACGTTTTTCTTGGATCTGGCAACTCTGACACCCAGGGGCGCCGCTCGCAATTTTGGGCCCTATGACAAAATAGGTTGGGCCCCCCTGGTAGTGTTATTACTAATAAAGCAGATCTCTGGGGGCCCCTAAAGGGCGTGGGCCCTTAGAATTGTCCTAACTTTCCCCCCCTTAGCGGCGCCCCTGCTCACACCTCACGCAGAAATCAAGCCTTCGCGGAGGGCTTCAGAAAGTCAACCTACAGTAACGGCGTCTTGTCTCTGTACGCTGAACTGCGACGAGCGTATTTAAGCAGACAAATGACACGCTTCACCTTTATGTAATCGAATACATTCCCAGGAAAATGGTGCTCTTGAGTAACGCATGGTCGAGGAGAAGCGTAACCTTGATCTTGTGCCCTGGAGATCCAACATTTGAACGACACCTCCAGAGTCTCATTAGCACCGATGATGGCGCTCTGCTGCATGAAATCATCGCATGCCGTCTCATTTCAGCGGAATTGAGGTCATAATTATGCTTGGCGAAAGGTTAACCTACCTGTCAGGAAAAGTGAGAAGGTTATATGCAGTGGTGCACGTAACAGTGTCGCTCATCATTGCTTCCATTTTCCAAAACATGCCGATGAGTCCCCTCGACTCCAAGAGCCCTCTGCAAAACTCCCAGTAAAAAAAATACGTTTGGAGAGTTGCGATCTATCTCTCCAGCCAAAGTTATAGACGGAGATAAAGCAGGACTGTAAGTTAGTGTTGTTTTATCCTGCAAGTCGACCGATCAATGGCGTGCTTTTCTTTCAAGGGATGTTGATGCCGCGTTTGGGTTTATTTTAAGCGCATCGTTTTGTCACAGCTGCGGAAAGGTAAGATTCATGCTTTCACTGCTGACATAACGCACGATGGAAACATTGGATGAAACGTCAGGAGTGGCTTTTGTTCATTGTGAGGCGTTGGGTAAAAATAGACGCCTGGCAGGTCAGAGGAAGATGAGATTGAACGCTGACCTCAAACCTTGTGGCCTGTGACCATAAAGCCGCAGTCGTCCTCCGTGTCAAATGCCAGGCCAGAGTTTCTGATCAACCAGTGTGTGTTACAGTTACAGTGTATCGACGCTGATTATATAACGAACAAGCATTAATAATAACAGCACAATGGAAGTAATTGAACCCGCATTCATAGGTGGTAAATGGGCGTGATACTTCAGATCACATGACAAATCGATTTCTACATCGACTTGTGGTAAACAAGGAGCCAAAATATCACAGTAGTGCCCTGACCATCACCTGTAACATCCTAGTCCATTTGCTTAATTTGCTTAATTTAGTAGAGTAGTCAGCTAACTGCATGATTCGTATGATCCTACAACCGTACATTTCAACAGTATGGACATTATTGTGACACGGTCACCTGATAACAGAATACAATTAATACTCTTAATTGTAACATAGAAACATGCGTTGTTTCTATGTAAACTATTTTGAAATATGCATTGTGAAAGCGCTATACAAATAGAGGTGTATTTGAATTGCATGGGCAAACAAATGATTTTTTTGTGGCTGGGTGTTGTGACCATCGAGTCCAAATCGTCCCCAGTGTGTCATGCTAGATTGGATCAGAGCACGTTATGTGGAGTGTTATTGCCAGTTTGAATGCGCTGTTATCGTGCGCTTCATTGTCAATAAACGTTTTCCTGTGGTAAGCCGACTCGGCTGTGTGAATACGTCTGAAGTGTGTGAAAGCTCTGTAGATCCGATGATGAGAATCAAGTCTCAGTAATTACCGACTGTTCGTCTCTAATTATATAACTAACAAGTATTAAGTAATTACGCACAAACGGAAGTCATTTAACCTGCGTTCACAGAGGGTTAAATGGGCCCGGTGGATTTTAGTGGCGCGACAGTTCAGGCTGTCTCTTTATCCCTGTGGGACGCCCTGTGGACACTGGCGTTCATGAGGTCAGATGTGTTGATGTTTTTTGGCAGCTAAACTGACAAACGGTTCAAGCGAATGCAGAAAGGGAATGCATGAATCACAAGGCTAACGAAATCACCCTCCCCAGAGTTACTGGCCACCGGAAAACTTGAATGAATAGTTATTTTGCGTCCGTCGGAGGCCCGCGGCGTCTGTGGTTATTAGATACTGCCTGTGCAGTTCAATATGTCCGAATCCTTTGATGAATTACAAAAGCCGATAGCCCGTCTGAACGGATGGGCAGTGCTGAGTAAACCTACGCTGGTGTTTTTTTTAGTTAGTAGCCTTGACTGTTCCAATTCCGTAGCATTTACAGGGCAACTTTTAACGCCCCAGGGGCGCAGAACACTCGACTGTACAACATTTGAGTTTAATGAGAAAAAATGGATTTGGGCAGATCATTATAAATGAGTCTAAAAGCAACTCTAGCATGGCAAAGAAGGGCTTAAGGGATTAGACTAGTCTTAAAATGTGTTTATGTGCCAGTTTTGCAGCAAAGGTTTTCTCCCCTTAATTACTATGGCACCTTTAAGACAAGTATCGTTTTAGCACATGCACTGTACAGTCAAGGTCTGGTCTTGGCCTGTCAATACAGCTGATACCCAATAATTACTGTCCGACGAGATACACTTTTTGTTTAAACATCTATTACTGTTTGGTATTGTTGTAAGCAAATTCACTGTTTCTAATGGATAACAATTTTAGGTTGTAAGAACATTTCTCCAACGTTTCCATTAAAAAAACAACATTACTAATGCTGTTTCGAACGTTATAGGAACGTTCAAAATGTCAATTTTTTAACACATTGTATTAACGTTATCGCTTGATTGCCAGAACACTATTCAAACTTCTAATCCTGCAATGTTTTTAACACATTCTGCTAACAACTTAGGAATAACCTTTGTGATATGATTATATAATGCTAAAGATGTTCTACTAATGTTACTGCAAGAACATTTTCGATAACAATGAGAGAACTTTTAAAGAATGTTAGCCAACGTTTTGAGAACGTTCCCTGTTAGCTGGGATGGAGCATCTGTGTACACACAATAGGCTTTGCAGGTTATTGAAGTTGTGTTTAATAAGCTAGAAGGGTTACAGTGACTGCATATTGAGCAGCCTCTTGTTTTAGGGTGCTAATTAGAACCAGAATCCAGACACCTGTTTTGCCTGAATGATTAACTGTAGGGTGGCTGTTGTGTTGTGCTGTACTTCAGGGATTCACTCAGTGAATCACCAGCTTTGCGTGAACAATGAGTTGCACTGCAAAATTTTTGTGGAGTTTTGGCGAGGTCAAGTTTAAATTCAGAATATGTGTGTTTGTGTATTCTGAACGCTGTGGGTTAATTTTAGTGGTGCTTGTTTAAACAATACTCCGCTAACAATTTTAGACTGTACGATTGTTTCCCTAACGTTCCCTTTAAGTAATAAAAATGTTATTTTGAATGTTCGAAATCAGGAACGTGTTTGATTACTAAGCAACTGACTTAAAATTAGACGGTGAAGAAGGAAGCAAAATATTATAGTTTTTTTTTTTTGAGTGGGCAGAGGTAGTAAGCAACCCCATAGCAACATGTTAAAAGATCTCAGAACACTTTAGAAACCTCATAGCCGTGACCTGACAACCACCCATAACTTCCAGCCTTCGTGGTAGAAACTTTTGCACGGGCAAGCACAGCTCGTTTTTCATCCGAAAATGGAAAACTAGTTGATTTTCTCCTCTCGCAAACCGCAATGTCAACCAAAGGCAAACATGCAAGCCAACCGGCCGAGTGAGCTGATCAAATGCATGAGAAACCAAGCGACCTGCTGTGAGAAAAAAATTGGTTAAGGCTTTGATAGTAATATTGTATGGATTATA
>JAZGTI010002500.1:0-21883 GCA_036877585.1 Botia kubotai
CACTGATTGTTGCAGTCTTGTTGATGAAGAATGTAGCGAAGTCATCAGAAGAGAGTGATGAGGATGGGGGTGGAGGAGGAGGACAGAGAAGGGAAGAAAATGTTTTAAATAGCATGCGGGAGTTAGAAGCGTTGTTAATTTTGCTAGCAACCTCATCTGCAGCAAGGCCTTGCTACTGTGCACAAAGTACATGGGCTGAAGACTGGGGAATGCATTTACACATACACATATAAGGCAAATTTATGTTTAGTAGCCTACCCGACTCCTATTGTTTGTTGAGGTAGTGCCATTTTTACATTTACAATCATATATTCTATGAAACTGCAAGTTCCATGCAGAGGAGTGTTAGAAAGAGTAGGTATAAAAGGTATAGATAATTACAAAGAAAGAAATGAAGGTTAATAAAATTAAATAAAATTTTACTTAAATATTTTAATTAAGGTTTTTAATAATACATTTTACTTAAAGATTTTATAAATATTGATATGGTTTTTAAGGTTTTAATGTTTTTAAATTAAATTTTTTCAAAAAATGTTTGATCACTGTTTTCTTGATGTGATGATGGGTGACTGGAATCCAGATGAACTATGGATTGTGGGGGAAGTACAATATCCTCCTAACATGGGTTGACTGAAAACATGGTATTTTAAAGTGTTCATTTTAAGGTGAAGATTAGAAATCTTCAAAAGGGGGAAATGAGGTGAAATTTAATCATGTTATTCATAATATATTGTATATAGTGTATGTAGACAGACATCCTGCACCTGTGCATGGGAGTGTGCGTGTCAGGCAATATATTCACTTCATCAACTTTATCACTCTAAATTCCTATGCTAGTTTTGAGGTTTCAAGGTCTTTTCTGACGCGCACACAAAGCAACTGTTTCTAGCTGTCTCTACGTGAATCAAGACTATTGGGGCCCCAGAGCACGTCTCAGGAGGATAAAAGACAGGGATAGATAGCAAGAGTCGCACATTTTCTTTGCATGCAACTGATGCAACAGTGTTACTGTTTTGCTGTGCAGTAATTCTTTAATAAAATATTTTTTGTTAAACTCTTACTCTGCTCAGTTTTGTCCCATTTCCACCACAGAGTAAATGGGAGTTCAAGGTATGTGCTTTCAGAAAAACTTACTGTTGTGTGGAGCTAAGGCCTGTCAGGGCGAAAGTTGTTTGGGTCAACATGATCGATTTTTGTGCCCCACACCAGGGGCACCTGTTTAGTCAACTACCAGTTTAGTCAATTCTATATTCGTAAACCAATTACAATCTTAGTATCTCTAATTAGTTTCACTAATAAACATTTTATAACGAACAATAAAAATTTGCAATAATACCATGTATTCTGTGTTACACGTTTGATAATTTTTCTGTTTTAATTTTCATTATATGTAAAGCTGCTTTGAAACAAAATGCGACATTGTAAAACGTGCATCTGATATGAACTACCTTAGTTTAAAAACAGTTCAGATTAGCCTTTTACGTTACATTTATTCATTTAGTAGACTGTAACCCATAGTGCTGTTTTTTCCACCTTTCTTTTCCATGTGTCAATATGTACGCCAGGATAACCACGGATATACCAAAACACTAGGTTCATTACAGAGGGCAAGATTACAGAAAAACTACAATAAATCAAAAACACAGACAGAACAGGAAAATGACCCCAATTTGCTTTCTTTTACTTTCTTTGAAAAATGTATGTATAACAAAACTGAATGATGAAAAAAATAGATGGAAAAGAAAATAACTTATTAAAATAACACCAAAGAAATTGTCTTTTCTTAACTGTTTTTAGAAATGGAAAACCCCTTTGAAATTAACTGACCTAATTATATCTACTCATGCTATATTTATTTTACTTTAACAGTTAAAGTTGTTCTGTGTAATATCAATCTGGTGTTCTATTGAATTCATTTTGAGGTTAGTTTGATAGCTTTTAACCTTTCCTATTTTTTTTTTCTTTTGGGGAGTTTTGTTTCTGGTTGATTTGGTTAAATTACAGCTTTTAACCTGTACAAAAATGTACCAGCAAAGAACAGCTTATTTCAGAAAAAAACATGACTGAGTAATATGAAACCATTGAGTACGTGAAACAGTTTCTTCCAACAGTTTCTTCAATCAACAGTACAAATGTTTGTGCATGTGCAAGAAAAAAAAAATTATGTCCTTTGAATCCAATTGACAAATCCAATTAATGTGGGAAATCTCCTGGTATAGTCACAGTGCAACATCTATAACGCAATGTTCAATAGTGCAATGACCAGTTCCATATGATACTCAAGTTGAGGTAATTGATGAGAATTAGCACTATGGATGAATGGAAAGCCACCTGTGACAACCAATATGGTACTGGTCTCTTGATGAATCACAGAATCTATCTCTTTTATGGTCCTCTAGCTGGGTGGCTCGGCATCTCGAAATCTCAGTGTGTTCTAGCCTCAAAAAAAAAACTGACCTGTTTACACAAACAGTGCCACATACATCAGACAATTTAAATTACATTTAAACTTAGTATCCTCTCAGACATATTTACATAACTGTTCATTTGACAACTTTGAAGTACTGTTTGAGTACCTTGTTTCACTCAATATGCAACAAATCATATAAATGATAATGCTTTACAGAATGGCATTTCTAAGCCCTTTAGGAACACCTACAGAATTAGGTTACAAATGCCATCTAAATCCTTAACTGCCTATACCTTCTTCTGGTCCATCTGATTACCATGCTGGTCAGTGATGTAACCCAGGAAGTGTATGGTCTTGCTATATTCACATTTTTCCAGTTTGAGATACAGACGGTGTTGACAGAGTTTGGAGAGCCCAAGTTTGACATGTTGATGTTCAAACTGATCTTTGGAATATGAGAATATCGATGTAGACAAAGTAGAGATACTCACAGAAGATTTGGTTCATGTAACCTTGGAACACGTTAGCAAGACCATAGGCATAACCTGGTATTTGTAGTGCCTGGATGGAGTGACAAAAGACTTTTCCATTTATCTCCTTTTCTGATGCGTATCAAGTCGTAAGCTTTCCTCAAGTCTAACTTGGTAAATATCTGGGCACCATGCAGTTGTTCCAGGGCTGCTGGGACCATAGGAAGGGGGTATCTGTACTTGGTTTGTGAGTTGAGTATACGGTAATCAATGCAAGGCCTCAAAACTCCGTCCTTCTTTGCCACAAAAAGCAGCTAGATCCAGCAGGGGAAGTGGTTTGATGAACTGTTGTTTAAAGCTTTTTGGATGTATCCATTTATGGCCTTCTGCTCCAGGATAAACAAACGAGATATCCTACCTTTAGGTAATGTTGCCTCAGGCAGCAAGTCAACAGCACAGTCCCATGGCAGATGTGGAGGTAATTTGGTAGCAGTTTTGAGGAATCTCACCTTAAAATGACACTGGGGGACTTCACCCAAGAATCGTAGGGTGAACTTTCTGCCCCAAATTGGTAGGTTCGGTCTTCTGTGACACTACAGTGGAGAACAAGGTAGTAAATGGCGTAATCTTTATTAATGGAGGCAAGTTCAGACAGATGGGTATTGATGGTAAACAGAACTGGAATCAGGAACAAAGGAGTATGAATCCACAAATGAATTAATGGTAATTTAACAGAATGTAAACGGTCCTGTCTCTTTAGTAGAAACCCAGTGGAGCAGACGATGGTGAAACCATGAGGACAAATAAAAAACAAAACTTGATATTAAAAACAGAGCTCTTTTAACAAGAAACGCTGCTGAAAACGTTTCACAGCTAGAAATTGCAACAAACAAACAAACAATAACAATACACCAGCACAAGACAACAGACGCACATCCTGATTTTCCAAGTCCTGGCTGTCCTGAGACATTTTTTATGATGACCCTGGGACAACAACTGCCTCAGCCAATCAAATTTTATGACATCATCACTATGTGCTCCCTTGTTGAGTCCGCCAAAAAAAACAGTAACGCCCCTTGCAAATAAAAAATATAAAAAAACATCCCCTGCACCATTATACCAATACTTATACCAAGAGCGCAAGTGAAACGGTAGGACAATGACTTTTTAATTTCTCCTAGCAATTTCAGCAGTATATTAGTGATAGTAAAATTCATATTACTTTTTAGATTTGCATTTTAGATTTGCATTTCCACTATGTTTTAACATGAGTTTAGTTAGTTAAGTTAGCCTAATTAGCCTTTCAGCCTAGACTGATGTTATGCTAACTTTCTGGCCCCAGTTAAGACAATCTATTAAGTTTTGAAATTGATTTTTTATAGTGTGCCTAGCTATCAAAGGGCTGCGATTAAATAGTGGCCTTTTGTGAGCTTATTTTCTGCCGGTTTATCAGCGCTTGAACTACTGCCAATGAAATGTTCCTAATATTTCCGTCGTTAGCATATACTGTGACACAGTATATTGACACAGTAAAATTGCCAATTTCTGCCAATTTTTTGCGCGCCGCACGGACCATTCAGCTCGGTCCACCAAAAGACAGTATTTGAGA
Organism: Botia kubotai; assembly: GCA_036877585.1. Classification (NCBI taxonomy): domain Eukaryota; kingdom Metazoa; phylum Chordata; class Actinopteri; order Cypriniformes; family Botiidae; genus Botia; species Botia kubotai. The sequence continues at coordinate 4,490 of JAZGTI010002500.1, forward strand.
TGCTACTGTGATTCGCTGCGAGATCCAGGTAGAAGCAATTGAATTAGGTTATTTATTCTGTTACATATTTATATGTTGCCCTCAAGTCAAAACTGATTTATTCTGTAACGTATGAATATGTTGACCGCAAGTCATCACTGATTTATTCCATTACATATGAAAATGATGACCTCAAGTCATCACTTATTTATTCCGTTACATAGGAATATGATGACGTCAAGTCAACACTCATTTATTCTGTTACATATATGTTGACCTCAAGTCATCACTCATTAATTCTGTAACATATGAATATGTTGCCCTCAAGTCGCCACTGATTTATTGTTATATATGTGTTAGATTAGATTCAACTTTATTGTCATTACAAATAGTTACAAGGCAACGAAATACAGTTATCATCTAACCAGAAGTGCAAATTGCAGTGCAATGTGAACATATAGACAGACACACTATATTGCCAAAAGTATTCACTCATCTGCCTTTAGACGCATATGAATTTAAGTGACATCTCATTGTTAATCCATAGAGTTTAATATGACAGCAGCCCACCCTTTGCAGCTTCAACTCTTCTGGGAAGGCTTTCCACAGAAGAGTTTTTTTTTTTTTTTTTTTATGGGAATTTTTGACCATTCTTCCAGAAGTGCATTTCTGAGGACATACACTGATGTTGGACGAGTAGGCCTGGCTCACAGTCTTCGCTCTAATTCATCCCAAAGGTGTTCTATAGGGTTGAGGTCAGGACTCTGTGCAGGCCAGTCAATTTCTTCCACACCAAACTCACTCATCCATGTCTTTATGGACCTTGCTTTGTGCACTGGTGCGCAGTCATGGAAGGGGCCATCCCCAAACTGTTCCCACAAGGTTGGGAGCATGGAATTGTCCAAAATCTCTTGGTATGCTGAAGCATTCTGAGTTCCTTTCACTGGAACTAAGGGACCAAGCCCAGCTCTTGAAAAACAACCCCACACCATAATCCCCCCTTCACCAAACTTCACAGTTGGCACAATGCAGTCAGACAAGTACCGTTCTCTTGGAACCGCCAAAAACCCAAACTCGTCCATCAGATTGCCAGATGAAGAAGCGTGATTTGCTATTGTGCATAGAATATATAAATTAATGTACAGAAAATATTGTAAATTTACAGATGTATATATGAATGTGCAGAATAAGAAATATACAGTAACTATATATAGATGAATGTACATTATATGCAATAGTGTGAATGTACGTATGAATAAAATATGAATAACTTTACAGCTGGATAGATATGCAGGGAGTATACATAAACACACACACATATATATACCTAAATGAATATACATATATTAGTATGCAATCTGTATGCAGACTATACAGATGAATGTACAGAGTATGTACAGAGATATATTACATTACTGCATTTATTACGGTTAATCAGTGTGTCCTCTCGACTTTTAGGCATCTGAACCTTTTTCCAGAGGGAAGGAGAGAAAACAGTTTATGTGCAGGGTGAGAGGAGTCCTTCACGATGCTTCTTGTAAACGTCCTCGACGGCAGGAAGTGGAGTCCCAATGATGCGTGGGGTGGTTTTCACCTCCCTTTGAATTGATTTATGGTCCGAAACAGAGCAGCTCCCGTACCAGACTGTAGAGCATCCTAACCAACCTATAGCTGGTTAGGATGCTCTCTACTGCACAACGGTAGAAATTGTTCATTATGTCCGTAAAAAGGTGATTCTTCCTTAGTAATCTCAGAAAGAAAAGACGTTGGGATGCCTTCTTAAGCAGACGGGAGGTGTCGGAGAACCAAGTTAAGTTCTCAGATATGGATCCCCAGGAACTTGAAGCTGTTAACAAGTTCAACCATCGTCATTCACTTGAATGAAAATTTTGGGAGTACGGTTCTCAAGTTAGAGTGATTAAAATCCCCCGCAACAATGAAAGCAGCCTCAGGATAAACTTTCCCGCTAAAGCTTTCCTATAGCTCAGTGGTTAGAGCATGGTGTTAACAACGCCAAGGTCATGGGTTCGATCCCAGGGATTTCACCTACTTAGAAACAATGTGTAGTATAATGCTTAAATGTAAACTGTTTGCTAATAGCTTCTTTTATAGTAGTCTTAGCATTAACATCCAGTGGGATGTATGCAACAGTTATAATTGTTGTAAACTCCCTTTGTAGATAGAAGGTTCTACATTTAATGATAAAAAAATCCACGTCAGCAGAACAATGACTCGCAATAATAGTGCAGTTTGTGCACCAGGCATTGTTCACGTAAATACATAAACCTCCTTCTTTGGTCTTACCAGAGCCTTCTGTTGTCCTGTCTGCTCATAGAATGTAGCGTCCAGCTAGCTCGATTGCGCTATCAGGAACGCCGTTGCTCAGCCATGTTTTCATGAATATTAAGATGTTGCAGTCCATTACTCTTTTGTTGTTGGCAATACAAAGTCCAAGTTCATCTTATTTGCCAGAGACCGCACAATAGCAAGGAAAAGATGTCATAAAAAATGTTACAGATGTCACATCAAGTTTTCCTGTTAAGTCCAGAAAAAGCAAGGCAAACAGTGGACCAAAAAAATAATTCAAATAAAGGTTTGAAAGAAACTTTTTATTCAAGTGCATGTTTTTGCCATTTTATCAAACTTTGTGTTTGTTATGTCGTACATCTTTAGTCCTTTAGTCCTTCAGTAATCCAATAATATTTACTAAGAAACAACTGACTACAAAAATAAAACGTTGTATTTTGTTTTCTGTGCGAAAATGAAATAAAAATCAAATTGTGATCAAGCAATTTGAACTTTTCTGTTTTTGTTTACAAATCTGAGCTGATAGCTTCCACGTTAGTTTATGTGTGCCCCTTGTGGGTGCTGAGTTTATTTCTTATAGTCCTCTAAAAAGGAAAATTAAACATCAGCTGCTGTAGGCCCAAAGCGGTGAGTGGCCAAATCCAGCTCTGATTCAGGGCCAAGGATTTACACATTAACCCTAAAAAAAGGTCATGTTACTTGAGTAACATATAGAGCTGCTATCATCAATTGTCTGTTATAAATCACAAAAGACAGTACACTTTCGCTCTCTGGTTAATTAATTGACTTCTTGATACAAGGACTAGATATCAGGCTGAAAATGTTTTTACTGGGGTAATATTAGAATAAAATGCACATTGTGCCAGTTAAGTTTAACAAAGAACTAAAATCACATCTACAGAAACAGCTAATTTTTCACTGTGTGCTTTTTGTAAATTCTGTAAGTTTTTAATGTCAAAAGAGGGTTTGTGCTCGGCACTGTTAGTAAATCAGATCCTTAAAAGCAAGGAACTTTTGGTCTTACACAAAAACAACATTCAAGATGCCCAGTCCTAAATGTATTTAAATGTTCAGCAAAGCAGACATGAGTTTACAACTCATTATTTTTCATAAAGATAAGAATGTCAGGCTGAACAAGATATTTAATGCTTATTTTTAGGTCATCACTCACAGCAACCCATGAGTGATGACTTGGTCAACATATTCATATGTAACAGAATACAATATTCTTGTGTAACAGAATAAACGAGTGATGACTTGAGGTCATCATATTCCTATATAACAATAAATCAGCGATGACTACAGAACATCATATTCCTATATAACAAAATATCACTGATGACTAGAGGTCATCATATTCATATATAACAATAAATATGTGATGACTTGAGGTCAACATATGCCTATGTTATGGTGGAGGCTCCAGCCTCTTCTCCGTGTCGCCAGCGGGAACCTTCACCGGAATACTAACCAGATCTCCAGAACTACATCTCCCAGAATACACCGCTCCCTACTGATTACTTCCTGTCCAGATACCTGAAACTCATCATCACTGCTATTTAACCGGACTCTAAACATTCGCTCAGTGCGAAGTCTTGATTTGCCCTGTGCGTCAATTCCGAGCGGTTTCCCTTGTTGTATTGATTTCTCTGTGTATTACCCGGACTGCCTTTGTTTATTGAATCTTCTCGGCCTGCCCCAACCTTGTTTATGAATTATCGTTTATGATTGATTGCTGACCCACGGCTGTATTTTGACTACGATTATTGTTTGCCTCTGCTATTTGTGTTTGCCGCGTATGACCTCTGCCTGTTTGATCTAAAAGGTAATATGAATTTTACTATCACTAATATACTGCTAAAATTGCTAGGAGAAATTTAAAAGCCATTGTCTTACTTTTTTACTTGCGCTCTTGGTATAGGTATTGGTATAATGGTGCAGGGGCAATGTTTTTTTTTCTTTTTTTGAATTTGCGAGGGGCGTTACTGTTTTTTTGTTGGCGGACTCTGCAAGGTGGCACATAGTGATGATGTCATAAATTTTGATTGGCTGAGGCAGTTATTGTCCCAGGGTGAAGGAGAATGGATAAGATGGTGGGTTGAACACATGTGTTTTAACCGAGCTCCCTAGCTAGTCTCCCAAGTTAGTTTTAAAACATATACAAATGGCAAAGGAAAACTAGCCTTCTGAAGATTATCATCCCTCCGGCCCGTGGCTCGACTCCAGCTTCGGTCTTAGACAATTCAGAAATGGAGGTACAATCCACTCAAACAGATAAATGCCATGATTCGTCTCATTTCACCCCTACTAAATCAAACGCCTTGAAAAAATTAAGGCCCCACGGCAAGGAGATCACTAATGCAACGCTTTTGCAAGCCATAACTTCAAGAAATGGTGACTAGAAGAAATGGTGAATCAAATGCGAAGGAACAGTGTCATGATCGCAGAGATTTTCAAGGCAGTCGAGTTTAATGCCGCTGAAATTAAAGACTGCAAAGAAAAGTGCCTAGAGACAAGCAATTTGCTTCTGGGACTAACTTCTTCACATAAAGACCTGGCGAGTAGAACATCTGAACTCGAGCGATATAAAAGAAGGTGGAATCTCCGGATCAACGGTATGAAAGAGAAGCCTGAATAGGATCCCTGCAGGGAAGTGATTAGTCTTTTTGCTGAAATTGCACCACACCTGGTTCAGAAATTTGATGACGTTGTTGACAGTACACCGAATCTGTAAAAAGGAGCCAGGGAAACCAAGGCAGATGATTGGGCAATTTGCAATGCGAAAATACTAGGATGAATTTTGGCAATCAACAAAGAACTCATCATTCGACTCACGGAGGATCTGACGTGGTAGGACCGCCTGGCCCGCGCTGCGCTATGATCGATCAGGCGTGTAAAGCAGGAAAGAAAGCGTATTTTCCGTGTTGACTCAACTTGATTATTCATGTGAACTGATTAAGTAGATTGGTATGAGATAAGACTGTTTTTGAGACGCACTAGGTTGTGAGGTTTATTCTAGGTTTGTGGTTATACAACCTGATGAAACTTTTCTTTCTCATTAAAGTGTTTGCACTTTTCTTTACATTTTGCACTTTTCTTTTTTATTATGTTTCCAGTTAAGTTGCCATTTTCTTTAATGTCATTGAATGTTAGGGGCATTCAAAATAGGGTTAAAAAAAGCAATGTTCTTATTTTGTAAAAGTAATACTATTTAAAATACTAAGTAAAAAAAAATTACTTTTACTTTTGTAGAAGTAAAAAAGCTTACCTTCTCAACCAAATCCTTTGGGGTCACACTTTTGCACTAGTCTTAAATTGATAGATGCTTGGAGATATCTCAATCCTAATCTCAGGCTGTTCTCTTGGTTAAGACCCAATGTGTCCAGCAAATCAAGAATTGATTATTGCCTTATTTTAGGTAACTTAATGTTATTTGTTAAAGACTGCGCTATTTCTGCAGCACCTTTGACAGACCACTGTTTACATTTACATTTAGTCATTTAGCTGACGCTTTTAACCAAAGCGACTTACAAATGAGGACAAGGAAGCAACTTCAATTATAACTACTATTCAAACCAAATAACAACACTTCAAGGATTAAGGGATATTGGAAATTTATTTCAGATTTACTTAAATGAAAGAGCCTCCAACTAAATTTAAATAAATGTGAACTCTTGGCCTTACACCCCATTCACGATTTGTCCTTGTATAACATTCCAGTTAAAGAGACAGTGAAATATCTAGGCATTTCTATTTCCAAAGATTCAAAAATTAGTATGAAAGAACATTTTGAAAATAAAATACAAAAAGCCAATGGTATTTTAAATTGCTGGTTGCAGAGAGACGTATCAATTTTCGGGAGGATTCTTCTAACCAAATTTGAATACTTATCCAGACTAATTTATCCAGCTTTTGCTGTAGCTCCCTCTTTAGTTATTATAAAAACAAGCAATCAAAAAATGTATGACTTTATTTGGAGGCACAAACCTCATTATATTAGAAAATCTGATATTATTAATATGTATCTCAATGTAAGGTGGTCTCAGTGTAATTGAATTTGAGAGTATGAATACTATGTTAAAATTTAAGTGGCTTCAAATGTTTTTAGGTAATATTGAGAGCTTCTGGTATGCTGTGCCTTCAGCTTTGTTTCGTAAATTGGGTGGTATCCGCTTTCTTCTCAAATGTGACTTTGATTTACCCAAAATTCCAGTGAAACTATCAGCATTCCACCAAGTCTTATTATGTTGAAAATTGGCACACACACACACAATTTCACACCCCACAATACTCCGATCTGGAATAACAAATATATTCTACATAGAATCAAATCCTTATTTTTTGAGGAATGGGTAAATAGAAATATTTGGTCAGTATTGGATTTAATGGATGAGAGTGGTAATGTTGGACTATAATTCGTTCACTTTAAAACATGGATTTGCCTGTCATCCAAAGCAATTCTTTACTGTTATTAATGCAATACCTTCAGGTATAAAAATGTTAATGAGATGTTACCTTTCCTATTCCTGCTGTCCTTCCATCGTTATATGTTGGTGAGATTGAAATAGAGAATAAACTCTGCACTAACAAATATTTAAGACGGTATATCATCCAGTCAAGCTACCCTTGTCAAATATTAAATATTTCAGAACAGCCTATCTAAAATATCCTATTCTCCCCAAGGTAAAAGAAATGCAGTTTAAAATATTAAATGATATATATCTCTCCAATAAATTTCTGCATTCAAAATTTAATTTGGAAAATATACCTTGTTACTATGCAAACATTTATATGAAGATACAGAACATATATTTTTTACATGTAGTATGTCTCATTCTTTTTGGAAAGCTTGGCAGGACTGGATGGTAGAGAAGCGTGTGGTTACTGATAGTTTCAATCTAACCTTACAAGATGTAATGTACGGAATAACCAAAGAGTTCTCTGTTTTGTACGATTTGATTACTAATATTATGTAATTATGTAATTAGCAAAATACTTTATACATAAATGTCGATACTTTAATTTTCCTCCTTTGTTTATTGTCTTTATAAATGATCTAAAATACTTTTCAGATGCCCTTAGTAAAATGAAAAATCCAAATTATATACAAAATATATAATTTGTATTTTGTAATATTATTTTCTTTGTTATTATTTTTGTTTAGTCTTTGTTTCCTATTTTTATACTTGATTCCCTTTCTTGGAATATATTGTTATACATTTTGTCTGGAATCTAATATGGTTCTGCTGTGTTAAGCCTTCCGTACCAGATTTCTTTTTTTGTACACGAATCAATGCCATTTTGTTGTACTCAATAAAAAAAAAAAGTTGTTGTCCCAGGGTCAACATAAAAAATGTTGGTCTCAGGACAGCTATGACAGCTTGGCAAAATCAGGATGTGCCACCCGCATTGCACAATTACTCACAGACACCTATTATTTATTTATTTTATTTACCTATCTTTCTTATTATAGGTGTTTTTGCTACAGATTCCTGTCATTTCATAATTAAATTTCATCATAGTAAAACAGTGTACTCAGTTGTAGTGTGTACAAAAACAGTGTACTGTTTTTTTTTTATGAAACTAGTTTTTCGAAAACTAGTCTCTATAAAACTGTTTTGCAACAATGCAAACTGTGAAATAAAAAATAAAAATAAATGTGAAACTTTTAAAGGAAAAAGGTTCAATTAAATATATCTGCATTTATGCTCTTTTGATGGCAGTCATAACTAGCAGAACACTAATTTGGTCTGAATGACCAAATTAGTTTCTGAAGATCATGCAAGTTTTAGAGTCAAATCATTTAGGATGCGTTTACCCTGCAAGTCTTAATGCTCTGGTCCGATCTTAAGTCTGTTTACACTTAAGCCTTGTATCTGATGCGCATGTTTACATTAATCTCCCAGCCAAAAGATTCCAGTCTGTAATAAATGTAGGAGGACTAATATTGAGTTTTGTTAACAAATAAAGCATTCCCCAAGAAGATGCAATTATTTATGAACACGTTTACTCAATTAACGTTAATAGATCTATTCTCCACCATCCCCTGTATAGGGTAAACAAATATTCCAAATGGGAAATATTAATAATTAGAATCAATCAATGAATAAATCAATATACAGGAATTTACAGAATACAGAAGGATACAGAAGGGTAAAGATTAAAGTATGGTGTAAAGATTGGGGTGCAGAAGGGTAAAGATTAGTAAGATTATTGGAAATTCAGCAGATTGACAGCCTGAATTTTCTTAATTCACACCTCAGTGAAAGGGCTAATGATAGTTAGTGCATTAATTACTAAGACCAAGTATGATACTTGCATGTCTTGCCCATTGAAGGAAAGTGTCCTGAAGCAGTTAGTTCTGGCTCCAGTTGATCTTCGCTGGATGGTGTATTGATAAGAGAGAAAAACAGTTTGACACTGAGGTCTTTGATGAATGGAAAAACTAGGCCACAGCCTGGCACAAGCTTAGAGGTCTGCTGAGAACTTCTTCTAGTTCAGCATTTTTATCTGGTTGAGAGTCCTTAAAGGACTGTAGAAAATGACCTGTAGAAGGTGGCCAGTGGAAAGACGAAGAGGAACCAGGACAAGACCAAAAGACCACTTGTGTCCTTGGACACTGGACTTTTAACTGGTGAGGATGTCACACCCTAAAGAGTTGTGTGATCCAATCAGAGGTTGTCCTCTTGGAGGAAAAGTTAACTCTCTTTGTCTTCCAACATACTGTCTCTGTCCTGGCTTCTTGTCTTGAGTTTTTCTTAAATTCTATTGCCAGGATCCTGATGTCCCCTGTTTTCTGTGTCAAAGCATGATGTTTGGATCCTGACTCATTCCTAGTTGTGGGTCTTGTTTCTTGGAGTCAGATCCAGACTTATGCTCTGTGTCTTTGCCATCTGTGGAAGCACATGGCCTTTGTTTACATTTGCCATGTGCTCTCTGGTCCTGTGTTTTGACCGCCCCCTTGTTTCCTCATTAAGCATCCTGTTTTCAGTTGATTCCCCTCACCTGTTTTCCCTCATTACCTGCCTTAGTTCTTTCCTATTTAATGTCCTTGTGTTTGCTGTCTTGTGCTGGTTTGCTAATGTCTTTTGTTTCTGTGTATCTTGGTTCCTGTGTTTTGGTTATGGTGTGGTTTTCTAGTTTGGTTTTGGTCCTTGGTTTTTTCCCCCCACGTGGGCGTTTTTGTTTAATTAAGTATTTTTTTGTTTACACTGTCTGCAATTGGGTTCTTCTCCTTCCCTGTAACTTACACATACTGTTTTGCATATGGAACTTGATGTTAAGGTGGAAATCTTCAGAAGTTTCATAATATTAATATCATCCAAAGTTATCAAATTTTTATGGACACTAATGTTCAGGATATGAAAAATGCAGCTCATAGATACTAAACACCGGTGCACGTCATCTTGATTAACAGTGGCTCTAAAATGTTCATTTAAATGTGCACAGATTAGTATATATACAAACATGAAACATTAAAGACATATAGAATGGGGAATATTGGATACATGTGTTTATACATTTCTATTATGCATTCTTAAGTGAATACATTCACAAGTGAAAGTGGTTTCTTTGTGTGTTTTTAAAGGAAATGGAGTGAGAGTGAATCTCTTCATTGGTCACTGGAGGCCTGGTTCTCCATCTGGGTGTTAATTGCAGGTAGTTTTACAGACACTCCAAGAGCATAGCTGGTTTGTGGAGTAAGGAATATGAGGTTATATTAATGAAATATAACCAATTATTGTGTCTGTGATCTGTCTCAGACACTACAAGTCATTCACTAATATAAGCACCTCATTAAATTAAAAGTTGACAAAAGTACACCCAACAGCAATTAATTCCTTTCCCCTAAGCAAGTCGAATCGTGTGGCTGTGGATGTTGTGAGAGAAGAAAACTCGAAATAACTGGATTCAGGGAGCAAAAGAGAGAGACAGACACAGTGTTGTATCCTACTCTAGCTTAAGCCTGTTTTATTCGTTGTAAGGACTTGGTATATAAAGACAAAACAGGGTGGGATATTTGTGACAGTGATAACCAATTCATCAACCACTAAGACAAAACAACTCCTAATGTGGCCGTTTGCCTAGCAGGCATTCATCTTACAAGACATACGTGTTAATGCTTAGTCCTTCACATTATGCTTTGAGTACATGACAACCACCACATACTCTGAATTTGTTGTGGAAACTCAAATCATAGAAGTAATAAAATTAATTCAAAGTAATTTCGATATAGGGTAATTATTATAAAAACGTACGTAATTATATTATAAAACGTGCACATGTGCAAAGGAACAAAACTGATCAAAATTTCAGTGACTGTTTTGAAATATTTGAAATATACCAACTATATGTGAAAATATACCATACATATCATGCAGATCAAAAACTATACCATAAATCCTAAGAAACAATCCACATCGGTGACATGACAACTCCATGTATTCTTATAGATTCCTTATATTTGGCTTTAATGCTCTTTATTTTATGCTGGCATTGCAGCCAGGTTTGGAACGTGCAAAATAATGATGTTCAACGCAATTCATTGTGAAACAGTGACGTTATAGCCAAGGTGAATCGGATATGTGTGTTTAGACGCAGGTCGGATGTCTGGGTATTGGATATGTATGCGATTTACATTTGAAAATAGCTCAGATCTGATTCAAAAAAATCGGATCTTGTGTGAATTTTTGTGTTTACACACGTGCACAAAATGTGTAAATGGATTACAGTATAATACTGATAAGCAATTTACAGGTAATTGTTGTTTGTAGAGTACAGTATTTTGTTGTTTTTTACAGCATTATAAATTTAAGTTTGTAGTATACATTACAGTGTTGTTTTGGATTTTCGGATACTGGTTGCAATTGGATACTGTTGCATCCATCAAAATAAAAAAGTGAGAGAACAAAGTATTACCCCATGGTATAACAGTACGACTCTCACTCTAAAGACAGAAACCCGCAACCTTGAGTGAAAATGGAGGAAATCAAATCTGGAGGTTTTCAGATTAGCGTAGAAGGACAGTATGTCCCGCTATAATAAGGCTCCTAAAGCAGCAAGGGCTTTTCATCTTAGCACACAAATAGAAAAACACAAAAAATAAACATCCCGTTCATGTCTAAAATATTAGAAAAGGTTGTATCTACGCAATGTTGTGCCTTCTCACACAGAAACAATATCAGGATTTGGACCACATCATAGTACAGAGGGGTTTTTAGGGATAGGGATTTTAGCGAGCTGCAGAATTCAAACCCTGATGGACTGTTTATTGTTGCCGGAGATTTTAACCATGCAAATCTAAAGTGTACCGTGCTTCGTAAATTCCATCAGTATTTGGAAGTTGCAACGAGAGGGAAGAACATGCTGGACAGGCCATCACTAACTACAGGACAACACCACCTGCCTGTGACAGTGATGCCCCTCTCCCAGATGCGCTGAACAACTTCTACGCTCGGTTTGAGGCACAGAATGGCTTGAGGGTTGTGTGCCCAGTCCATTGCTGTTCACTCTGCAAAAAAAGCACATCTCCCACCCCCCATCCTCACCATGTTCTACAGAGGGACCACCGAGAGCATACTGTGCAGACCCTTCAGCGGATAGTGAGGGCAGCTGAGAAGATCATTGGGGTCTCTGTTCCCTCCATCACAGACATTTACACCTCACGCTGCATCCGCAAAGCCACCAGCATTGTGGATGACCCCACACACCCCTCTCACACACACTTTACCCTCCTACCGTCTGGCAAACGGTACCGTAGCATTTTGGCCCTCACGACCAGGCTATACAATAGTTTCTTCCCCCATGCCATCAGACTCCTTAATACTCCGAAACTGGATTGAAGGATCACACACACACACACAAACTTATATATACACACAACTGTGTATTCTCCACCCTCTACAGTACTTTTTGCACGAAGTCTTTTTGCACATCTTGCTGCTAATAATTATACATTTACATTTTACATTTATGTTTACACTAATGTTTACTGTTTACACTTATGTTTACAGCTGTTACTGTCACCAGGTTTACTTTTTCTTTAACAGAACTGTGTACTGGTCGGCGCTGCACTGGGACTTACTATGCCCATAGTCTACCCCAATAGTCATTGTACTGTCTTGTGCTGTCTGCACATTATGTATAAATTATATATAAATTATGTAGTCCTTGTAGTTCTGTGATGTTCAGTGTTTGTTTACTGTAGCACCTTGGTCTGGAGAAACGTTGTTTTGTTTCACTATGTACTTGTATGTGGCTAAAATGACAATAAACTCCAATTGTACTTGTACTTGTACTTGTAACTACACACAACATGAAAAAGTAGAATACATACATAGATAAAATATATACAGTAAAAACATTAGAAGTTCACAATTTACAAAACCCTAGGTTAAGCAGTCTCCCAGGAAGCAAGCCAACAGGGCAAATGTGGCAAGGAACCAAAACTCCAATGATGTATAGATGGAGAAAAAAACCTAGGAAGAACCCAGGCTCATCCGGGAGGGTCAGTTCTCTTCTGGCACATTAAAGCTGCAACTGGTAACTGTCTTGGATACAAGAGTTGATTATAATGATTTATAGTTATTTTTTGATGAAAAATTGATGGTTCTAATTATATTTGATAATATGTTGGGCACATAACCCAAATTTTGTCATCTCTACACTAGTTACCTGTTAAATTCCGTGTTGCCAAGCATTTTCATAATGCATCTCATCATTTAGTTTTCAATAAAATATAATGCTCTTAATGTTATGAACAGCAGCTATGCTAATTATTCTCTGTTTTGGATTTTTATCCCGGGGCAGCTACAGATGGATCCAACATTCGACAGACCGACCCAAGCTTCAGTTCATTCCGAATATTGTCCCTGCTCCGGCACAGTCAGGGGCTTATCCTCCAGCCATAGAGCAATGCCTACAGCAATAGCCTGGCCCACCCAAAAGCATTGGGAAAATGTGATGGACTTCTTTTGAAAATTTTACATGGGCTATTTAATGCTCATGTGCATGTGTAACGAAGATGCAGAGTCATGAGGGTCCATTTGCAGCTATAAAATCAGAATGGTCAAACAAATGGTCTATGATCAGCAAACAATCATAGACGTTAAACAGTCACAGTTCACAGTCTTAGAATTTTGATGGGACCCACATACCTCAGGCTGAGTTTCCTGCATGGTAGTCAGAGGCGGATATCTTTAGTAGAGAGCCACACCCACTGGCCGGGGTTGAAGTTGTGGCTGGGGCGACTGTGATGATTGGCCTGTTGCGTCTGGCGTCTAACAGCGTGTAGTAAGTGGCTGTGTGCTCTCTCCTATACCTCCTTGCTGCGTTGCAACCAGTCTGTGATGGCGAGAAGATCAGTTGGCTCTCCGGACCAAGGAAATAGAGGTGGCTGGAACCCGAAGACACACTTGAAGGGAGTCATACCAGTAGCGGGCTTGACCAAGGAGTTCTGGCCATATTTTGCCCACATGAGATATCTGCTCCAGTCGGTTTGTCTTTGGTTGCAGTACGATCTAAGAAATCTTATGATTTCTTGGTTATGTCTGTCAGTTTGGCCATTGGACTGTGGGTGGTCCCTCGTCTGACACAATATCATCTGATAGGCCGTAAAAATGGAACACATAGTTGCAGAGAATCTCAGCTGTTTCCAGAAGCTTGGGTAGAGGAACTAGGCAGCATGCTTTAGAGAACCGATCTATAATGGTGAGAATTGTAGTGTTACCTTGGGAGTTCGGGAGATCTGTGATCTGTGAAGTTGATGGCGATATGTGACCAGGGACGATGGGGTGTGGGTATTGGCTGTAGTAGACCTGTGGGTACCTGTGGGGATTTGGCAGGTATTACAGTTCTGAATGTATGTGATAGTGTCGGACGTGAGGGTGGGCCACCAGTATCTATTTCGGAGAAGTTGTATAGTAGCGTTGATGCCTGGATGACCAGAACTGGGATTTTCGTGAACCTAAGTGAGTACAGGCTTTCTCAGAGGCTTGGGAACAAATGTAAGGTTCTCGGGACATTCAGGGGGTGGGGGTCGAAGCTCGTTTGCATTCTGGAGCTTGGTTTGTAAATCCCACTGAACTGGAGCGACTAATATCTTCTTGGGAATGATGTTTTCAGAGGGTAAACTATCATGGGGAACTTCAAATTGTCTAGACAAAGTGTCCGCTTCAGTATTTTTTTTTCAGCCACTCCTCTAAGGCCAACTTAATGGCTAGTAATTCATGGTTACCCACATCATATTTGTGTTCAGCGGGCGAGAGTTTGCGAGAAAAATAGGCATTTTGTGGCAAATAGGCAAAATAGCCTATGATACTTCAACAATAAATGGGAGTTTGGGAGTGGGGTGGCGTAAAATTGGGGTGGAGGTAAATCGACTCTTGATTTCAGAGAAGGCCTTGGCTGCTTTGTCGCTCCAAACTATTTTCCCCGAATTACGCTTCACAAGGGAAGTCAGTGGTGAAGCCACAGAACTAAAACCACAAATGAATTGACGATAGAAAGGCATTGGAGATCCTTTACTGTCTTAGGTACAGGCCACTCAGTTACTGCACAGACCTTCTTGTCGTCCATGGCAACCCCTTCTTGACTAATTACATACCCCAAAAAGGAGGTTCAAGTCTTGGGAAACTCGCATTTATCTCCTTTTACAAACATATTGTTCTCATTAAGACGTTTAAGAACGTCTCTAACATGCTCTATATGGTCCTGGAGCAACTCAGAACAAATTAATATATCGTCAATATAGATTATGGCCAAAATTTGGCCCTCTCCCCATGAAATGATTGGTTCTTGTGATTGCAGCCAAGGCAAACCCAGAACAATAGTGTGATTTGGTGAAGAAATGGCGTAGAGATTAATTGATTCTGTGTGCAGAATTCCTACACATAGGTGTAGGTTTTCGGCCAGGTGTTCCAACTTCCTTAGCCCTAAACGGTGGCCGTCTAATGCTTCCACCTCTAAAGAAGAGGGACAGAGAATTAGAGGGGTATTATTTGATTCAGCAAATTCGGAGGATATGAAATTGGCTGCTGCTCCGGAATCTATGAGAGCAGAAGTAGCAATAGTACAATCATTAACTATTAATGTTACAGGGATTCAAATAATGTTACTATTATCACTTTGAGGCTAACAGGGCAGTGGAATCTCATGTGTCCAGGTTGACCACAGTAAAGACACAAACAGGCACGGAAACGACGTTCTTGTTCTTCACTAAACAAACATGTAAAATTAACCTGCATGGGCTCAGAAGGTGCTGTTAACTCGGGGCTGAACAGAGCATCAGGACGGCGAGGCCGCTGTGAGTGAATTAAATTGTCAACTTGGATAGAAAGATCGATGTACTCACTCTGACTGTAGCTCCAGACTGAGTCCTCAACGAAAAAGCAGCTTTAGGGTATTCTCTACCCACTCTCACCAAACTCAGCTGCAGTGGAGTTTCCCTGAGTGAGTGTGAGAAGTTGTTCACCTGGGCTTATTCCCTCCGACGGGTGTTCAAAAACTTCCTTGAACTGACGGAAAAAATGAGTCAAAGGTAGGAAAAATAGTACCATCAGCTTTCCATACCACAACAGCCCAGTCTAGGACTTTGCCTGTAAGCAGTGAACCCACGAAAGCAATCAGGCTACTCTCTGTGGGATAGTGAATGGGCTGTTGATTTATGAAAAGGGAGCATTGTAACAAAAATCCCTTGCACCAAGAGGGGTTTCCGTTGAATTCGGAGTCGAGGGCTGACCGGAGTAGTAAACAGGGGGCTCTGTGAACTGGATGTCGGAGGGGAAGCTGCTGTTGTTGCTGGAGGAAAATGAGCGCCTTGGAGAGTTCTAGCTAATTCCTCTGTAAGCGTGGTTAAACGGACAAGCTGATGCTGGTGCAGTGCGATATGTGAGGCTTGGATGGACAGCTCAGAAGTGAGCTGTTGCATCGCTGCTGGATCGTTGTCTGGCGATGTCTTCTGTAATGAAGACGTGGAGTCATGAAGATCCATTTGCAGCTTTAAATCAGAATGGTCAAAAACAGGCAAGGGTCAAAATACCGGCAAACAGTGTTATGAGGAATAGGCAAAATCAGAAACGATAATACAGGCAGTGGCCGAGGCAGGCAACAAACAATCATAGACGTTAAACAGTCACAGTTCAGGACGGGCAGCAAACAATCCAAAAACTTAATCCAAAGCAGAGTCAAAAAGGCAGGCAGCAATCAATCATAAAAACCAGAAACAATCCAAACAAGAAAACCAGGTAACCAACAAAGGAAACGCTCTGAAATGTTAGCCGTGGCAAAACAAGACATCGCATAGAGTGAACAGAGTGTGGGGTTTAAATAGGCTGCTTGATTGCATAGAGGTGTACTAGTAATCAGCCTTAGATACAGAGCCCATGGGAATTGTAGTCCAAATTAGTGTTAGTACTCTAGAGAAGGCTCCCTCTGGTGGCACGGAGAAGGCTCCCGCTCCGCCTCCTCCATAACAGCGTGGTTGCCTGTTTTTGTGTAAAAATTTTCTCCTCATTTAGACTTTTCACATTAACATACTGTGACGAGTCTCTCCGGGCTGATCAGCGTCGCCCTGGCAACCGACACGCCACACCTGCACTAGCTCATCACCGGCGGACCGATCGCAGCTGGACGGCATCACCACGCAGCTCTAAAGAGCCGCCAGCTCTCGCCCTCGCGAGAGAAGGGTCTCATGGTTATGCTGTGCGTTAACGTGTGCTTTTCTTTGTGTTATAGAGAGCAGCGAGTAACCGGTCAGCCGTTTGGGGAGCACGCACGGGCTCGCACTCTCACAGCCACAAGGGACACTGAGCACGGATTACACCAGACTCACCAGCCGCACCAGCCACACCGGCTGCTACACTTCTGCATCACACCACTTTTGTGTAATAAACCCACCCTCCGGGGGCTTTTGTCACCAGCCTACCTTGTTGCGTGATTCTTCACCCGTGACATCTGGTGGAGAATGCGGGCAAACCAGTGAAGAGTCACTGACAAAAGTAGGCGGCACCCCACTAAAAACACTCTTTTTGTTGTCTGTTCACAGCGGAGAATGGCGCGCCTTTCCCCGTGAACATGGAGGAAATCCTACAGCGCCTGACTGAGGTAAGC
>JAZGTI010002500.1:21933-36015 GCA_036877585.1 Botia kubotai
ATACTTCGCAATGAGTCTTGGAAGAGGTTGTGCTTATATAGTCCATGACAGGAAACAGGAAACAGGAAGTGCAGAGGGAGCGGGAGTTAGTACTCTGGGGATGGCTCCCTCTGCTGGCGTGGTGGTATGGGTGGCGTTGTTACACATGATGAGAGCCATTTCAAATTAAATGATTTTAGAATTATAAAATATGTAAAAAATGACTTTTAAAAAATCAAGGCCAAAACTTTTTGTCCCAAGACAAACCTTTAGCCACTAGAAGGGCTATTGCCCTTCTCTGTGTAATCAATGTGGTTGGGCAAACTGATCTTTGCAGTGTGTGGGTTGTGCCACATTATCCATTTACAAAGAGCTTCACAGTTTTTTTAAGGGCTATAAAGATTTGCCAGACTTGTTTTTTTTCTGGTCTTCAGGCCAGCAGGAGGGATTTGATTTGCTTCTGAATATTTCTCCTAATGCTCTAATTTCTCCTATAGACTTACTGGAGGGAAAGTTTAAAGGAACAAAATCTTATGTAGTTTCCGTAAAGTCAAATAAAATTAAATATTGGAAAGTAATAAATGGGGATGCATACTTTCTTTCTAGTCTAGTAAGTGTCTTTATTACTAAAGCTAGACTTCATTGCCAAATCTTTCAATATACCTGTATGTAACTGCCACATTAAAATGTCAATTTTCCTAAAAATGACTTTTTTTAATATATAAAAAGATATTGCAAATCTGTATAGGTAATTTCCTTAGTGCAAAGCTTTGCAAATTGTGTTGATTTGTGACATAGGACACTGATAACTGTGCTCATTTGAGGGCAGATTTGTTCCCAAGCACACAATACTGCTAATTAAAACCAATGTTTAAACTGGTCACTAATCTATAACCATTCAGGTTGATTTCACACACCCATTGATTATCCTTGTCATTTCTAAGATGCCAAAAAGTTCAGGCTAATTAAAGTTTGTTTTGAAGGTAGCCAGGATTCAGCTCCATCTGTTAGGGAGACTGCATTCATATGTAGGGTAAGATCTGTTCATTAACAGAAGGTGTTTACTGCACTTACAGTTTATCTTTCATAACATAAAAACAAACCTTTAAAAACCTAATTTTAAAATTATGAAACCACAGTATTATACCATTACCAGTGTGGATATAATATGCATTGCCACTTATTCTAATGACCACTAATATTCAAATAAACTTTATTTCAAGTCCTTTAAGCAGATGAATGTATTTCAAATAGCCCACCTAAGGTAAAAGTCCCTTTTGTTTATTTTCTCAATATATATCCTCAAACACCAGTACAGCACTTTCCTTAACCCCTGGGTGTCTCTACACTGCAAACGTTTCCTGATCCATAGGATCATTTACAATGACCATACAGGGTCATTGTGGGGTTTATTTTACGTCATTAATGTCATAAATGTTGCCAGACCCTCACATATTGTATTTTGAGACAAAAGACTTTCAGGTTTTTGAAGACAATTAGATTAACAGGTTTTCAGTATCTGTTCAATAAGTAAAAGGGTATTTAGAGTAAAATATGGGGCAAACGGCCATCCATGAAAATACGCTACTTGAGAAGTTATGACTCCTATGCCTACACTAACAGCCATAAATATGCAATGTGTCACGTTGGAGGCTCCACCTCCCCCGTGCCACCAGAGGAAACCCTCACCTGAATTCTAACCCGCTTACATTTGGACTTCATTTCCCATAATGCCGCATACCTGGGACTGATTACATCCTGCTCTGCACCTGATCCTAATTACCACACCCTACTTAAGCCAGTTTTAGTCAGCTACTCATTGTGAAGTCTTGAATTGCCCCGGCTATCATTTCTAAGCTTTCTTCATTGCATTCTGGTTTATTCTGGGTATGATCTTGGACTGTTATTGTTTTTGCCCGTTTGCCGTCTGCCCCGATCTTTGGACTGTGATTATTACCCGTGAATGTTTTCTGCCTGCCCTGACCATTGCCTGTTTTACGATTTTGCCTAGCCTTGTCTCTATTGCGTTTTGTTTCCTGGTGATTGACCTTTGCTTGTTGACTACTCTAAATAAACTGCTGCAGATGTATCCTAACACTTCTGACTCCTCATTACACAATACATATCAGCCCATGAGAGAGACTGGCTCCCAATGAGGTTTTTGTATACTAATTAATTAGTAAATTAGTTCAATCAAATCAATAAGTTTGCCTTTCTATCACATTGTAATTCTAGAACTATCTATACAGCATCTCTCTCTCTTTTACAGCATCTCCGTCTCTCTCTTAGTGTTCAGAGTTAACTGTTTAGAAATGCAGTATCTGTCAGAGTTATATACTTTTTAGTTGCATCTTGGTTCAGTTTGTTTCTGTCTTCTGTGTTGGTTTAGTTCCTGTTTGTCCTTATTTGGTCATGTTCCTGTTCTTGTTTAGTCATTAGTTAATTGTCATCACCTATTTGCCCCTTGTTATCTGCCCTATTTAAGTTCTCCTTCCTGGTCAGTTAGTTGTGTGTTTATACTTTTTACCACGTCGAGTCAAGTTCCTGTTTTTGGTTTTTGATTTTTTGATTGTTTGCTGCCTGCCCTGACCTTGGATTGTATTACCATTTTGATGTTCGCTGCCTGCCCTGATCCTTGCCTGTTTAACAATTACTCTTTGCCTTGCCTCCACTGCACCCGTTTGTTATCTGACCCTGCCTGTTGATCCTAACGCATCTGACTCTTCATTACAGAAGACTTTGCCACCAAACAATCCAACAGCATTCATGCAACTCTCATCTGAGTTATCAGTCCAAGCCTCTCAGATCGCTTTACACCAGCACCAATTAAGCCGTTTTTCCTCACTCACTGAGGAATTGGTCAAAGCCCTCCAGGGGATGCGGCTCATACCCCAAGACACAGCCGCCACCAGCCCAACCACGCCATTTAATCCACCACCTACTACATCTGCACCGGTAAGCCCACGTCTCGCTTTCCCTGAAAAATTTGATGGTTGTCCCTTCAAATGTAAGGGGTTTATACTGCAGTGTTCAGCAGTTGAATCAACAACCCTCCTTGTATCCTTCTGACTCAAGTCATATAGCATTTGTTTGTTCTCTACTAACCGGAAGAGCTCTAGACTGGGCAAAGGCGGTTGTATGGGTCAATCTTTCCTACCTTCGACATTTTCCTCCAACGCTTCCGTGCGGTCTTCGAGCATCCAGCAGGAGGTAGGAGTCTGGGTAAGCAGCTATTGGCTATCATCCATGGGAATTAAACTGCATCTGAAATCCTGAACTTCAGCCCAAACTAGCCTGTTTGGGTAGAAATCTTGGAGTTCATCGTGCTTGCTATCCAGATGGACAATTTAATTTGCTCACGTCAATTGACTACCATTTTTCCTCGCCAGAAGCAAGGTGCCACGGCTATCACAGAACCCATGCAACTAAGTTATACTCTCCTCACTCAGGAGGAACGTGCTCGTCAAATCCCGAATCACCTATGTCTGTACTGTGGTAAACCATGTCACGTCAAAGTCTCTTGCCTTATCCGTCCACCCTCCGATCAACTCATGGTGAGTGTAACCTCTACCTCAGATATCCATTCCTCAAGTTTAACTCTACCTGTAACACTAATCATGGTTGACAAAACCATAACTTCTCTGGCCCTAGTTGATTCAGGAGCCGGAGGCAATTATATATCTCAAGAGTTTGCTAAAAGAAACAATATCACAGTAACCTCTTGTGATTGCTTCTTAGCAGTGGAGGCGTTAGACGACTGTCCACTGGGTGAGGGTGGGGTCCGTTATTTGACTGAGAACATCAAATGCATTGGGGTTTTACATATGAAGGTATTCAACTTTGTCATCTCATCGCCCAATTATGCAATCATACTAGGATTACCCCAACTTGATCCAGTCATCTCCTGGAAGGAGGAAGAGATACTCCAGTGGGAGTACCAATTGTCAGCATTGTCTAGCCAAGGTCAGTCATCCAAACAACTCGCCAACTCCTCAAAAGGAGATTCAGTCTCGTAGTACTAATCTTCCTTCCGGGTACGCAGATCTGGTGGAGGTATTTAGCAAAAGGAAGGCCTCCCAATTGCCTCCCCATTGCACAGTTGACTGTGCCATTGAACTGATTCCAGGTGCAGCTCCTCCCAATGGACGATATTTTTCCCCTTCCAGAAGCTATGAAGAAGTATATTAAGGAAGAGCTAGCTAAGGGCTTTATACGCCAGCTTCTGCAGGTTTTTTCTTTGTTAAAAAAGGACAGAGGATTAAGGCCCTAGATTAGCATGCTCTAAATTATGTTACTATAAAGTTCCGATACCCATTACCTCCTGTCCCAGTCGCCCTAGAACCGCTCCGTGAGGCCAAATTCTACACTACATTTGATCTATGCAGTGCATACAACCTGGTACGAACTAGAGAGGGAGATAAGTGGAAGACCGCTTTCTCAACTACTTCTAGACTTTAGTAATATCTAGTTATGCCCTTCGGCCTTGCTAACAGCCCTTCAGTATTTCAATCCTTTATGAATGATGTTTTCAGCGATATGCTCAAGAGGTGGGTCATAGTATATATTGACGACATTCTCATATACTCCAATTCATTTGAAGGACACGTCCAACATGTCAGATCTGTCCGCGAACGTTTACTAGAATACCAACTGTATGTAAAGGAAGAAAGGTGTGAATTGCATTGCACAAGTACATCCTTTTTAGGATACATCATCAGTCAGGACCGTGTTGCAAAGGATGAAAAGAAGGTTGAATCCATTTCCAAATGGCTGAAACCAAAGACCATCAACGAGCTGCAAATATTTTTGTGTTTTGCCAATTTTTATCTGCGTTTTATCAGAGGCTTTAGCTCAGTAGCAGCCCTCCTGACCTCTCATCAAGTAAACGTCTGGTAAATTAAACTGGTCTTCTCAGGCAGAGCTAGCTTTCCACGAATTGAAGAGATGTTTCACCTCAGCCCCCATTCTGAAACATCCCGACCCCGATCGACCCTTCATAGTTGAAGTAGATGCATCTAATACTGGTGTTGGTGCCATCCTCTCACAACGCCATGGCACACCCCCCAAAATGTTCCCTTGTGCCTTTTTACACAAACTCTCCCCAGCAGAGTGTAACTACGATGTCGGAAACCGAGCACTCCTAGCCATGAAAGCCATTTGAGGAATGAAGGCATTGGCTAGAAGGAGCTTCTCACCCATTCACAGTCCTAACTGACCACAAAAACCTAGAATACCTTCGTTCAGCTAAGAGACTCAACCCCAAGCAAGCTAGATGGGCACTATTCTTCACACGATTCCAGTTCAGTTACCTACCACCCTGGTTCCAAGAATACCAAAGCTGATTCCCTTTCCAGGCAGTCCGAAGAAATATCCATTTCCACAAATCACAAACATCATTACAGAGAAATTATTAGTGGCTCCGGTTCAGTGGGATATTATTACAGAAATCACCCTGGCCCACAACCATACCCCACCACCCCAGCATGCCCTTCCAACCTCACCTTTGTCCCAGAACCCTTCCACAATCGATTAATTTCCCTGGTTAATGAAACCCCCAGCTCTGGCCATCCAGGCATAACAGCAACCATAGAGGCCCTCAGCAACCATAGAGGCCCTCACTCTCCTCAGACACCATCAAATCTATTCAGCAATGTGTCATCTGTCAGACCTCCAAGACCCCTAGACAACTCCCAGTTGTTTAGTGCAGCCCCTACCCACACCCCTCCCTGGTCCAACATAGCAATTGATTTTATTACGGATTTACCAAATTCACAAGGGAACATGACCATCCTTACTATAATTGACCGGTTTTCAAAATCATGTCATCACATTGAAGTGAAAATTCAAATGAATTCATATGAATATGTCACCTCATAAAATAGTTACATTTTCCAGTAAAATCAGGTTTATGTAAATATAAAATAAAAACTAAACCCTTCACATTTTATTGACTGTAATAAACTTTATCCCTGTATTGTTTTGTGAATTTTATTGTACATAACCACACTCTTTGTACTGTGGTGTTTGTTGTCTGCACCTGCATTGAAAAACTGTAATGCACTTGAATCTTGCGCACAGCTATGGCTCTCCTTCTAAATCTCCTTCTCGCAAATTGTCGGAGTGGCTTAATTTTATGGGAGGAAGGCTATTCTCCTCTATGTCCACCAAGGAATAAGCTCACTATCAATCAGCCTCCTGGCAGCACTAATGAGGGAGTTATTTCAGAACAGAGCTTTTGCAGAGCTTTAAGGAGCCCAGCAGAGCGAATCCTCACTTATTCTTAGTAGCTAAGAAAAAGAGGATAGGAATGGGAGGAACAATTGCTTTTATAAAAAGAGACTAGAAAATCACTTTTGTGGTCATTGATCTAGGAGCTGTGATTTCGGGAGGGCACTGCGATATCTTTTCTCAGTTCTGCAGCCTATCACGAATTACACTCACTTTACTCCACTGTAAAGTGGAGAATGCTCAGAGAGAATACTCCTCCTGAAGTTCCTTCTACTGATGTGTAGTAACAACAAATTAGGTTTGTATAATTGTATCTGTTCTGGGGCTCTTTATTACCTCAGTGTTCTGAAAAATCAACATCTGCTATTATCTGCTATTACTGTAGTAATCTGCAGTAAAATTAATCTGTTGTGTTATCTATTGGATTTTAAAAGGCTGCATTACTGACAACAGTAGCTAAAAATGTGACTTGGTTAAAATGAACCAACAGTTTTCCCTTTGGAATAACATACACAATAAGTCCATTCAGAAGTCGGAAGTTTATTATTGTTATTTAACCATATAGAGCCCAAACATTTTTGGGAGGAGTAACGGTACCTTTTGTCCATGCCAAATTTTTCTGGAATGGGCGTGTTGGTCATACCAGGTCTTTTGGACCTGCTGACGGTTCTCTTGGGCCATCTTCCTGTAGTTCTCTAGGCAGGACGTACTGGATGATTCCTTTCTATATCTTGGTTGTCTTCTGAGACACCAGAGCCTCCCAGCTCTTTTGCAGGAAATCCAGTAGCCCTTGGATCTGCCATTCATAAAGAAGCTCAAAAGTTGAAAAACCTGTTGACACTCACGGTAACTCCTTGTAGGCAAATTGCAAAAATGGTGTCCACTTTTCCCAGTCCCTTCCAGTATCAGCATGTTCTTCATCATTTGATTAAAACACTCCACCAGTCCATCTGTCTGTGGGTGGTAGGGACTGGCCTTAATTGCAGTGATGCCATTTTAGTGGCTTCATCAACCATGATGTGAAGTTGGTCAAAGTCAAAGTCAACTTTATTGTCAATTCTGCCACATGTACAGGACATACAGAGAATTGAAATTGCGTTACTCTCAGACCCGTGGTGCATACAAGAAACATTAAATACAAAACTACAAATAAATACAATTACACAGTATATAAAAGTGAAGGAGATGAAGAGAGTGCAAACCATGTAAACAATGTAGTGTAACAGAGCTTGTAAGTGTGTAAAAGTGTAAAAGTGTCAGAGCAGTCTTGTAACAGACTTATGATTAGTGTGAGGTAGATGGCAGACCAATGCTGCACAAAGTGACTGGTGCCGGTCAGTGTGTGTGTGTCAGAGTTCAGAAAGTTCAGGGGGCAGAAGAGGGGAGTGAGGGGAGTGGGAGCAGAGCAGGGAGAGAGTTGAGTTTCCTGACAGCCTGAGGGATGAAGCTATCCTTCAGTCTGCTGGTCCTGGCCTGGAGACTCCGCAGTCTCCTCCCTGATGGCAGCAAGGAGAATCCTCACAGTGAATCCTCACAGTCCACTGATCTGGGAGGATTTCCTCTGGTATCCCTACTCTGGGAAACAGCTGGATGAGAACGTTGATTGGTGTGGTGATGGAACTGAGAGGAAAAGCTTCAGGACATCTTGTTGCATAGTCACAGATTACCAGAAAGTATTGGTGCCCCACAGGGCTCCTCTCCAATGGCCACACAATGTCCATGGAAATGTGCTGAAATGGGACAGATATGACTACCATGGTGAGCACTGATGTACTGCTGTGCCAATTCAGCAGCATCAAGTCCAGTCCAGTTCGTTCACCCATGCAATCAGAGACTCTTCAGGTGGAACAAAGGTGGCCTGGAACTGCTGGTGGCAAGTCTCGGGGGAAATAATCAACTTTTCCAGCAGGGCCTCCTTTAGGTCACTGTAAACCTCTTCCTGGTCTTCATCCATGGCTGCAGTAGAACAAAATCATAACTCCATTCAGCCTCTGGCCACTTCCATGTTGCTTCTATGGGGCTGTTGGTCCCCATGATGGTTGGTAAGTCTTGGTCTCTGGTACGCTGTGCCTCTGCATGGAGCTACTATTAGATAATCCATTTGTGGACTCCCAGCATCACTCGCCTCTCTTAAATGGACAGCTTGGAGAATAGACTCCAGTAGTTCCAGTAGATGACATTGCTCTCTCTGCTCTTGTGCATTTGTGCAAGTCACGCATCACAGCAACTATCTGAGCTCAAAAGTTGAACCAGTGGGAGATCCTCTCTCTCTCTCTTCCCTTCGTAGACAGGAGTGTCCCAAGCCACATCCTTTTTAGCTTTGGCCTGGACTGGAAGTCCCAACCTAGTGTGACGAGTCTCTCTGGGCTGATCAGTGTCGCCCTGGCAACCGACGCACCGCACCTGCACCAGATCGCAGCTGGACCGCATCACCGCGCGGCTTTAAAGAGCCGCCAGCTCTCGCCCTCGCGAGAACTGGGTTCGATGGTGATACTGTGCACTAATTTTTGTTTTCATCTGTTGCAGAGAGCAGCGAATAACCGGACCGCCGTTTTGGAGAGCACGCACGGGCTCGCACTCTCACAGCAACAAGGGACACACAGAGCACGAGTTACACCAGCCGCACCAGCCACACCGGCTGCTACACTTCTTCACTGCACTATTTATGTAATAAACCCACCCTCTGGGGTCTTTTGTCACCAGCCTGCCTTGTTGCGTGATTCTTCACCCGTGACATCTGGTGGAGAATGCGGGCAAACCTGTGAAGAGTCACAGACAAAAGTATGCGGCACCCCACTAAAAACACTCTTTTTTTTGTCTGTTCACAGCAGAGAACGGCGCGCCTTTCCCCATGAACATGGAGGAAATCCTGCAGCGCCTGACTGAGGTAAGCGTCCGCCAGCAGCAGATCGTCGAGCATCTGGCCACCCGTCAGAACCGGACGGAGGAAGAGCTCGCGACCCTGCGCGCCCACGCTGCCCACCACGCACCGCTTCCCGACCCCCGAGTGCAAGTCACCCATCTGCTGCCCAAAATGACGGCAGACGATGACGTGGAGGCGTATTTGCAGGTCTTTGAAACCACCGCAACTCGTGAGGAGTGGGCTCACGAGTACTGGGCACAGCTGCTGGCACCTCTTCTCACCGGCGAGGCGCAGCGTGCGTACTTCTCCCTGCCGCCCGCTGCCGCCAAGGAGTACACGGAGGTGAGGCGGGAGATCCTCGCCCGACTGGGCCTCTCCTCCATCTGCGCCGCCCAACAGTTCCATGAGTGGGAATACCACGCCCGGGTGCCAGCTCGTGCCCAAGCCGCCGACCTGACCCGCATTGCGCAGCACTGGCTGCTCGAGGGGCATCCCACCGCCGCGCAGGTCGCAGAACGGGTGGTCATTGATCGCCTCCTCCGAACCTTGCCGCGATACCAACGTGCTCGACCTCGTAGAGGCGATCGAACTGGCGGATGCCGTCCAACACCAGGAGGCCGGGGAAAGGACGCAGCCATTTCCCCGAAGGGTGGTCGAGGAGCGACGCACGCCGGAGGGTGCCTCGCGCGCAGTAGGCAGACCGACAGTTCCCTCGCATCAGGACGAGTCCATGCCCACTGCTGGAACGACCGTCTCAAGCACTGCTGGGCCCAGGTGCGGGCCGTCGACAGGAAGGACGTTCTCCCCCGGCCCCATCCTCTCCCGCATTTCATCGTCCGAAAAGGTCTGCTGTACTGCGTCACCCAGCGAAGGGGGGAGGAAAAGGAACTCCTCGTTGCTCCGCGGACGAAGACAGAGATCATCCTAGAGTTGGCCCACTCCCATCCCATGGCAGGGCATCTAGGGGCGGCCAACACCATCCAGCGGATCCGCGACCGCTTCCGCTGGCCTGCCCTGGAGGCCGACGCGAAGGGGTTCTGCCAGGCCTGCCCGACCTGCCAGATCAGGGCGCCTAGGATGCCTCCGCCCAGCCCGCTCATCCCCCTACCCATCATCGAGGTACCCTTAGAGCGCATCGCGATGGATCTTGTGGGGCCGTTGCCGAAGTCTGCCCGAAGACACGAACAAATCCTCGTCATGGTCGACTACGCCACCCGCTACCCGGAAGCAGTCCCCCTTGCGGAAGGCCACGACAAAAACCATCGCCCAGGAGCTGCTTCTGCTGGCCAGCCGAGTCAGCCTCCCCTCAGAGATCCTGACCAACCAGGGGACGCCGTTCATGTCCCGGATTATGGCTGACCTATGCGGGCTGCAGCGGGTGAAGCAGTTGAGGACAACTGTGTACCACCCCCAGACGGATGGACTCGTGGAGTGGTTTAACCAGACGCTCAAACAGATGCTCCGCCGGGTCGCCGCAGAGGACAAGCGGGATTGGGACCTTATGATTCCCTATGTCCTCTCTGGCATCCGAGAGGTACCCCAGGCCTCGACCGGCTTCACCCCCTTTGAGCTCCTGTTCGGCCGGGATGCTTGGGAGCAGCAGCCTGCACCCCATCGTACAGTGGTCGAACACGTAAAGCTGATGAGGGAGTGGATCGACCGGGTCATGCCATTAGTCCGGGAGCACCTTTCTAAGGCGCAACAGGCCCAACAACGGCATTATAACCGGCCGGCCCAGCCACGGGAGATCGCATAATGGTCCTCGTCCCCACCTCAGCCTGCAAGTTCCTCACGCCGTGGCAGGGCCCGTACACGGTGGTCGAGAAGGTCGGGCCGGTCACCTACCACCTGCGGCAACCGGGTAGGAGACAGCCGAGCAACTACCACATCAACCTTCTCAAAAAGTGGAACGACTTTCACCGCCTGAACAAGGTATTGGAGCTCGACGGCTACCCCATGCCTCGGGTCGACGAACTTCTTGACCGTCTGGGGAGGGCCCGGTATATCTCTACCCTGGACCTTACAAAGGGGTACTGGCAAGTACCCCTAACACAGTCGGCCAAGGCCAAAACTGCCTTTTCCTCCCCCAGCGGCCATTGGCAGTACCGGACCCTCCCCTTCGGGCTCCACGGGGCCCCCGCGACATTCCAGAGGATGATGGACATCCTCCTGCGGCCCCAGCAGAGCTACGCGGCCGCTTATCTGGACGACGTGGTGGTCCACTCCGAGGCATGGCACGAACACCTGGGGCAGGTGTTCGAGAGGGTGGTCTGGAACCCCGCGCTGGAGGAGGCTTTCCGCCGGATCAAGGCGGCGCTCACCTCCTCTCCCGTGCTTCGCGCCCCGGACTTCAGCTGCCCCTTCCTGCTACAGACGGATGCGTCCGACACGGGACTGGAAGCGGTCCTGTCCCAGGTCCAGGGAGGTGAGGAGCATCCCATTACCTACATCAGTAGGAAGCTGTCCCCGGCCGAGACGAAATATGCGGCCGTCGAAAAGGAAGCCCTGGCTATCAAGTGGGTGGTCCTGGAGCTGCGGTACTACCTCCTTGGCCGCGCCGCACCTGCACCAGCTCATCACCGGCGGACCGATCACAGCTGGACCGCATCACCGCACGGCTTTAAAGAGCCGCCAGCTCTCGCCCTCGCGAGAACTGGGTTCGATGGTGATACTGTGCACTTTTGTTTTCATCTGTTGCAGAGAGCAGCGAATAACCGGACAGCCGTTTTGGAGAGCAGGCACGGGCTCGCACTCTCACAGCGACAAGGGAGACACAGAGCACGAGTTACACCAGCCGCACCAGCCACACCGGCTGCTACACTTCTTCACGGCACTATTTATGTAATAAACCCACCCTCTGGGGTCTTTTGTCACCAGCCTGCCTTGTTGCGTGATTCTTCACCCGTGACACTAGGTAGACGTCCAACTTCTGATGCCAACTGTGAAAAAATAATAGCCTTTGCAAGCCCACTTGTTGGTGAATTTGTACCAAACATTAAAAACAACCACAAATGGGAAAAAAAAGTGATGGCAATACTCGCAGTAATGTTAAAAAATGTAAGGTGATGCTAATTTACAGTGTCCTCTGAGAAGCACATCCCAAATAATTATATGTATAAGAAAATGAATAAATATATAGAAAAATAAACATGAATTAATGACACAATATATTTTCCACTTCCTCTTTAAGACACAAAAAAAATTGTCAGCCTCCGGCTGCCATGTTCTAGTGATACCAGCATGACATAGCCAGGCCTCTGTGTGGTGCTTGGGTTTGGACGACCGATAAACAAACAGTCGAAAGGCTGACTAGACAGATACCAACAAACACAAGACACGGGTAAGTATTAACAACAGAAAGTGAAAGTAAAAACTTTACAAAATAAGACAAATAAGGTGTGTATGTGTTTATGCAAAGCATAAATTATCATCAAGAGATGGGACATGGATCAAATGTGTCTGTGTGTTTGGAACCCAGCATGCTAAAGCTTGAGTGAGCACCCAAATCACATCAGCAGGGAGCAGAGATATGGGGTAAGGTGGGGTGTGTGTGTGTTGCACAACAGGGAAACAGAAACGCAGCACGAACACTCAGAATTGCAGGGTTACACAAACAAGACTTTTCATTGAATGAATAAGCAAACCGTTTAGATAGAGACAAAGAGACACAGGTGATAATGATTAAGGGATCTTCATAAAAGATCCTTTTTACTTCATAAAAACGATTGCTGATCGCTGAAAAGAAAGCTTGCTGATGATATTTTGAGGAATATTATACCTATGTAGCGAACATGTAGGAGCTTGCACTTCGGCATTGGGATGTCATCCTTGCTCACCTCAAACCTCTGGGGCTGAGACTCAATGCCAAGACAAGCGGTCTCTCTCCTGCCCAGAGGAAAACGTACTTAGAAGTAATATTGAATCAGTCGCTATGTGGGCACAGTTGCCTCCGGCACACATTAAATCCATTCTTAATTCCCTAAAAAGCATAAGGCTAGGCCAACAAGTTACTTTTCATTACTTGCAGAGAGTTCTGGGTCCCGTGGTTATGTGGCTCAGGATTTGGTTTTCAGATCTGATATACGCCTTCGACGACTCTTCATAGGCAATTCCAATCAGGAGGGACCTTCTGTCTCAGGCACAGTGGCAATATTTCATCTCTGCCCAGAGCTATGGAATCTTCATGTTAAGACAGTCTGGGCTTCCAGCTGATGTTGCGGAAACCATCTTAAGCTTTTCCTCCCTCCCCCAAGAGAAGCAACGCCCTTAAGTGGTGTGCTTTCAGGAGGTGGTGTACAGCACATATTGTGGAACCAGTTTGCTGCTAGATTGTTTCAGTGCTAGGGGTCCTGCAGGACAAGTTGTCAGTTGGCTCATCCCCTGCTACTCTCAGAGTTTTTGTGGACATCATCGTCTGCCACACTTAATGGGGTCCCAGTTGCAAAGCACCCCTTGATTGTTCATTTTATTCATGGAGCTAGGTGGCTATCAGAGTGACAGTCCCTTCCTGGGACTTAGCCATTGTCCTTGAGGGCCTGGTTGAATCCCCCCCCCCAGCACCTATAAGCTCCTGACTCTAAAAATGGTCTTCTTTATGGCTATTACCTCTTTAAAGAGAAATGCAGGGATTTGCAGATTCTGTCTTTCCATCCTGCTTAGACTTTGCTCTTTTCTCTTTTGACATTTTTAAGACCTGTCCAGTATTTGTGCACACACCACACAACCTGAGGTTTCCAGTGTGGAGACATTGGTATTCTTGTTCCCATTAACGTTATGAAACGCAGCATAGAGTGTAGCTTTTGATAGGGAACTTCTCGGGTTACTTGACTAACTTTGCTCCCTGAAAAGCGTGAACAGGATGCTGAACCTCATTGTCACACTGTGGGCGTGTCTAGACATCTCTTCAGGCAACTTTATTTTTGAGTACCTTATTTTTAAAAGTACACTTACCACTAAATAACAATTAGTTTCTTGCACAGACTTAAAGACTAGTATGACTCAGGCACGTGCAG
>JAZGTI010002501.1:0-36005 GCA_036877585.1 Botia kubotai
TCTTTCTTTCTTTCTTTCTTTCTTTCTTTCTTTCTTTCTGTCTGTCTGTCTTTCTATCTTTCTTTCTGTCTTTTCTTGCTTTCTTTCTTTCTTTCTGTCTTTCTTTCTTTCTTTCTATCTTTTCTTTCTTTCTTTCTTTCTTTCTTTCTGTCTTTATTTCTTTCCATATTTATTTCCGTTTCTTTCTTTCTTTCGTTCTTTCTTTCTTTCTTTCTTTCTTTCTTTCTTATCCAGAATATCAGTTTTCCCAGGTTTTCGCCTTACTCAAGTTTTGATAAGGTGCTGAACAGAGGAAGAGAGGGAAACAGGCTGGCCGGGAGGTCTCAGACAGTGATGTAATGTGTTTGTGAAAAAGCTTTCAGAAAGCGATTGTAACAATCACATCTTGAGTAGCTCACTGGTCAGCATTCCTGCCACCTCTGTGTCTGTCTCTCTGTCTTCTCTACTATCTCTCTCTCACGTTCTGTTACACACACGCAGCTTTATTCACACACACACACACACATGGTCTGGAAAAGCTGTATGCTGTTGTTTTTTAGATTGAGTGTCATGCACAGTCCACAGGAGGTGAGCAGATTTATGTGTGGATGGTGCTGTGACTTCACAGACCTGCAACACCAAACGCGTCTTCTAAAGTGCCTTTTTATGACCTCACACACAAATGAGAGAAGTTAGAGAAACACAAATTTAAAACGTTCATCACTGTAGCATTGCTTTAATGCCGAGTGAGACAAGAGGGACATTCAGCATGTTCTCATTGTTCTCCACAGTGTGAACTACAGAAAGGAACAGTTTTATGAACAGTACGCTATATCAGTCAGATTCACAGCTGTTTCTATGATCAAGTATTACCATACTGCAATATCTGCACTGCGCTTTAGGAGTGCCCAGCTAACAGCTGTAGGTCGTAAGAATGTTTTTCTCACATTTCCATTAAGTAAACAAAAATGTTATTTAAAAACGTTGTTATGAAAGGTCTTGGAACATTACATCCAGTAAAAACCTTTTTTTAGACGATGTAATTACATTGTTGCTTGGTTATAAGAATGTTATTCAAACATTTTTCAGTTCTGTAAAGTGTTCCACTAACTGCTTAAGAATAACATTTTTGATATATGATATATAACATTAAAAAACATGCTACTAACTTACTGCAAGAACGTTTTTGATAACTTCGAGAGAACTTTTAGAGAACTTTAGCCAATGTTCTGAGAACATTCTCTGTTAGCGGAGAACGATGACAGATTCTTGGAACACAAATAAAAAGGTAGTTCATGGGTTTTTAAGGGCATCCTTTGACTCTCCACAGCAATTTTCTGAAAATTGTTGTGTTGTCGCATAACTTCATTTCCCCGTAAATACAGGAAGAACTGAAAAAGATTTTCCTCGCTTACACTCTCTTGACCTTTGAGGGAGAGAGAAGCTAAGACAGAATGTACAAATGAATGTGAGAGAGAGATGGAAGACTTTGTCTTTCCAGTATGGTGTGAAAACATCTCATCCATCTTGCAGGTCTGCCACATGTTTTTAATCTAACAGACCGTTCTGCATGTCTTTGTGTTTTATAGCTGGAGGGCGGCTTCAGTCGACTCCATGCTTTAGGTGATATACACGTGTGTAAATGTTAAACATGTTCTTTAAAACATGTTTATATGGCCTGGTTTGATCCCTGGACAGTGTCTGCTTTCTGTGACCTGACTTCCATTCTGTTTCATCACATGAAAGGTGTCTGGATGTTCATAAACCATGAAAAAACATGTTGCATGCTAACATTGTGTTGTAAACATTGGAAAAATGTTACTTTGAAAGTTCTAAGAATGTTCAAAACGTCCAGTTTTTCAGACGTTGTATTAACATCATTCCATTCCATAAATAACATAATATATGTTGTTTAAACTGTTTTAAGTTCTGTAACGTTTTTAAAATGCTCCACTAACAACTTAGGAATAACGATTTATTATATATGATATATAGGGTTAAAAAACATTCTTCTAACATTACTGCAAGGATGTTTTTTACTAACTTTCAGAGAACTTTTAGAGAACGCCACTTAAAGTTCCACAAACGTTCTCTGGTTGCGCTACCGGTCATCAGTTTAGGGTCGTCTAATTCTCACTTTAAGTCACATTGTTTGTTTGTTGTTACAGAGTGTCACATCAGAAATACATTTAACATTTTAATGTTATCTTTTCCGAATTCTGATTCACACAAAACCACATACAAACAACTAGATAAATGTGTTTACTTTCATGTAGGACTGTTCTGATGTTGAAGAAATCTTGAATCATCCTTTGGAACCGCGACAAAGAACACAGAGGTCTGAACCAAGGGGATGAATGAATCTACTTTTAACCTTCCTTTCCTTGTTTCTCCATTATGCTTGTTTTTCACCACTCAACAGCAATCCTTCACGTCGATGCCTTTTAATACTTTCCATTGATACGCAAACGTTTGGACATGAAGACAAAACTAGACAAGATGAATATTGTTTCGTATGTGTTAAACGAATGTAATTCGTTTTAATATGTCATTGTGATTTATGTAATTATAAACCTGAACGTAATCATTTTAAAACATTATTTTATTAAGTAATTGAATAAATGTAATGATCAAAATCAAGGATAATAAATAGGGAGAATTCGTTTAGCATTATGAACAACACAATAGAATGCAAGTCTTTAGTGTAAATGTCTGTAAATGTTGGGTCTGTGCGACCGTGTTTTTAAAATAATAAAGAATAAGATATCTTTCAAAACACCAATCGGTGCTAACAGCGAAAACACTCTGATGTGAATACCAGCCCTTCTTCTCAGGAAGAAAAATTCCCTCAAGGGAATCTCAACAAATCTGTTTCATATTTTCTTGATGTGACTCGACTAATTCTGATTTTCCTCTAAGAGTGAATCATAAGCAATGTTTTTTTCTGCCATTCCACAGAATGTTTAATCGCTCTGGATGGCGAGAGGAAAGGGTTAACATACTTTTCCTGGGGTCTGGGGCCCTTAATGAACCTTCCAGAAGCTGCTCGGCATCACTGGTGTAGTCATCAAGTCAGGCTTCCTTAAGACCCAGTTCAGATTTTCTGTTTAGACACTAACTGTATGGATTAGTTTTGCTTTAATGGCCATAAGTATGTTAAATATTCTTACTTGGCACCATAACAAATCATTAAAAAAAACGATTATGATTTTATAACATTTATGATTTCATTTTATTAGAGAGTCGGACCCAAAGGTCCCGGGTTCGATTCCCAATGCCAGCAGGAAACGACTGAGGTGCCCTTGAGCAAGGCACCTTTCCCCAGTTGCTCCCTGGGCACTGCAGTGCTGCCCACTGCTCTGTGTGTATGTGTGTTCACTCTTCACAAGTATTGGTTACCATCCCTGGACAAATATGTCCTTTTAACTTCATTTCATTTGCAGGAACTTGGTTTAAATTGCATTCATTAGATGTTTTGTAGTTTCCTCATTACAACTGCAGCCCACGTGTACCTTATTGAGGTCCGGACATGTGCCAATACTTGCCTTGAGTCCGTGCCTGTTGCCACGCAACAGATAAACCGCGTGTGTTTGCTTGTGTTTGTTTATCTTTCCACGTCCTCTCCGTGTACCAACCTGCAGGTCCTGTCTTGCTCAATTATTGAGAAATAAAGTCCTTTGAAGGGCAGCAGTCCACCGTCTCATAAAGAACCTTGTAAGTGAACTTCACAAAACCTTACAGTGCAGTTCTGTTATTAAACTGCTGGTGATTGTGGGAATGGAATCTTGGCTTTAATCGTTAGCAAAACACTAGCAGACGCTAGCATGATGCTACCATGGTTCTGCTAATACATGGTCCAATGGCAGAATATTTTTTTAACATTTACAGGATAGTACCATGTTGTCTCTTGGAGCACCATGAACCCCAAGAACTTGGTGCTCCAAGATTTGGTGCTAGTCTTACTGAAATAACTAACTACCATCTACTGAAATGACCACTATCTGCTTTTTATACTGTTATAATGATCTCACCCTCTTCCACATTGCCTTACACAGGAAATGCGATATTTAGTGTCCAGTAAACACGAGGTGAGGTTTTATTGACGCTGTGTGCTTTTCCGTTCATGCATGCCGAGCTTAAACGTTACCAATAAAAAATGAATTATGCCGAAGAAAACGAATTCACCTCTAAATCGATGATCTCATCCAATATTTATACATCAATAAATGTTATTAATGATATAACGCAAGGAAGATGTCGTATCTAACTAACCTCATAGCTTTTGTCATCATCACTTACTCCTGAGCCAGTCTGAAAGTCAGCAGGGTAGGAACACCAGTGAGGTCATTTGTGGGTACAGACCGGTCGCAGTCTTTCCATTGTCTTTCATACACTGGGTTCTTTCCAAATTACATAATGAGGGTCATTTGAATTCCATAAAAAATCTTTATGAGGTTGATGGGCACACAGTGTTTTCAACAAACACGCTCAGCACCAAACAGCTGGTGTTTCTTAATCTCCGGCTTCCAATAGCCAAACTAGTAAGCCAAAGGCATCACAAACCTTCATGTGTCACGGCCATATGAAAGTATTAACTGTGTGTGTAGGGAGCAAATGAGGCTTTTAAGACTGCTTTGTGGTAATGTGCCCAAAACAAGTCATTGAGAAGCATGTTACTGTTACTGAGTACTGAGTTCTGAATTTCAACAGGGCTGAAAGACTGAAACGAATCTCAGCTGTTTTGTACCACAGACTGTTGTGCATTGCTCTGTGACTGGATTGGTATGAGTAAGATTTTTAAAGATCTGTATAGAACAGTTGTTAGTTTACTGTCCTGGACTGAATGCAAAACCAGCTCAAGGCCATCTCACATTGAGATTTATTGTTAAAAGTGAGGCATGCTTGTGATTATTTGTTCATATTTGACTTTTCATTTGCTGACAATTTTAGGCCGTAAGAATGTTTCCCTAACATTTCCAGTAACAAAAATGTTAATGTTATTTTGAATGTTTTAGTACATTGTTGCTTGGTTATAAGAAAGATATTTAAACATTTTTAAATTCTGTAACGTTTTTTAAACATTCCACTGATAACTTAAGAATAACGTTTTTGATGTTATATATTTTATATATTTTATATATATATATATATATAATATAAACATTAAAAATGTTCTACTGCAAGAATGTTTAGAGAAGTTTGAGAGATTGTTAGCCAACGTTCTGAGAACGTTGTCAGTTAGCTGCATAGTTCTTACGTTCTGCTGAACAGTTGTGTCGTGCTGACATCATGACTGAAAGGAACAGTGTATTTTTGTTGGCTCATTTTGTTAGCAAATCTTTCATATTGTTTATCATCAAATTCAGAGGGACATGGGCGAGAACACGCTAAATGGTTTGCATTTGAGTCACAGAAATAATTTGTCTTGTGTGTTATAAATACACGGCTGTCTTTAGGATCCGTAATCTAAATCGTTGATGAAAGCAAGCTTAGAAAAATAGCTTTCTGTGAGGATGTTGTGAAACTAAGGCAAACACACAAAACACCAAGCAATGAATATCCCACCAGACAGCAGACACAACTGTAAATCATTATGTAAAATATCATCTTTTTTAAATAGACTGACATCTGAATGCTTTCAATAACAGATGTGTTTTTTTTATAATGTCCAAAGTTGTCTTTAAGAACTCAAGAAAATGGCACCTGTCAAAGGTTATTTATTTCCAGCTGCTTTGAGAACGTTGGACACCTCAGCTAACAGGAAACATTCTCAGAATGTTCTCTCTAAAAGTTCCCTCAAAGTTATCAAAAAGCGGCCTTGCGGTAACGTTAGTAGAATTCGTTTTTGTAACGTTATATATCATAATTATCAAACATTTTGTTTAAAAATGTTAGTTTTAAAAATGCGTTTGAATAACGTTCTTATGACACAAGCAATACCGTTAATACAACTTTTTAAGAAATTTGATGTTTTGAATGTTCCTAGAACATTCAAAAAACATTTTAAACATTTTGTTACCCAATGGAAATGTTAGGAAAACGTTCGTACAACCTAAAATGGTTAGACCGCACACTCTGATACTCTTCAGTGTACTGTACAGCTGTACAGGAGCAGTGAACGGTGCTGAACTCATTGTTGAGGATGGCAGAGAGCCGACCCTGAGGCTCAGAGCTGAGCTATATAAGTACCAGACAAAGACCTAGACTGCACATTCACTCTCTCTCTTTCTCTTTCTCACAGCTATTTAGCTACTGCTCTGTAAATACATCACAGAAACAAGGAGTAAAGGAGCTGCCCCTTCCACAGAGAAACTGTTGCTTTGGTAAGCTATTAATTCTGAATTATTTGTCATTTATTGTTGTAAATTTGAATACAAGTGCTCATTCCAAATTATTTTGTGCAACATAATTTCCTCGCTTTTTCACGTTTTCATTCACAAACGTTTTTGACGTGTCTTTTTTTAAGCTTTAAATTTAGAAAATGTTTGGCTAATGTTTTAGTTTTATTTAAACCTTTTTGTCTTTAACCACTGGGTAAATGGATTGTGTTGTAAAATATGTTGTGTTATGCTACCAGCTATGACACAATGAAGAATAAAAATCTGTGTGTATTTTTTTTGTCGGTGGAATTTGTGTAGTTAGGTGTGAGTTCTCTGGCAGGATGTAGGAACAGTTGTGCGTTCCCCTGACACACGGTGATGGTTCTCACAGATGTGATACGTGAGAGCAGCAAAGGAAATCTTAGCACTTACACTTTCCTCTAAAGCCAGTTTGTCTTACCTGATATAACAAGATTTAAGCATAACATTTTAGCATTGACATTCCTAGCTGTCAGGAAAAGTTCTTAGAACATTGACTAACTGAACGTTCTCTAAAAGTTATTAAAAACATTCTTGGGATATCATTAGTAGAACGCTTTTTTAACGTCACATATATATTAAAAATGTTAGCAAATTTTAAAAGGTTACAAAATGTTTAAATGATATTCTTATAACAAAGCAATAATATTTAAAAATATCTCGTCTAAAAAACTAGACGTTTCTAGAACTTTCCAAATAACAATTTTAATGTTTTTGTTACCTAATGGAAATGATATGGAAACATTCATGTAACTTAAAATCGCTAGCCAGATACCACAAAAACTGCATCATAATATTATTTCAGCCTTTCCAAAACTTAGGTTACGTTTCAGTAAAAGGGAATGTTGTTTAGGAAACTAATTTTAGAAGCTTTTCCCTGGTAAATTTGAGTCTTGAAAGCTCGCAAAGAGTTCACAGTGAGTTAAACAAAGGCACACAGGAGTGATTTTGGGGTTTCCTGTATGATTTACTGAAATGCAAACATTGTGGTAAATTTCACACAAATTGCAGTTTATGAATAATTAACTTTATTTTCTTCTCTGATTGGCACAGAATCACTGGCTGAACTATTCTTAGTGTGGAGCTGTGTGAGTGCATCATTTACAGAGGTCAGAGGTCATTACCAGAGAGCCAAGATGGGCTCCCTCTCCACATGTTTTCTTCTGTTTCTGTTGGGAATAACGTGCACCTTCACTCAAGGTTTGTTTTACTAGAGTCCCTCTGAACACTACATAACCATAAAAATGACATCATTTTATTAGCGCATTTATTACACGCTAGACTGGTAATGCTAGTTGTAATACAGTTATCTGGCAAGGGCTGAAAATTTCACAGGATATTGACAGCTGGCTCTAAGAAATTTGACTCTTCCAATGCTTCTGCCTCTCCAAGACCAAACCCAATACTGAGAACAAGACAACATTGTTCAAGTGTCCTCAATATATCCAAGCTCTGGTGTTTGCAAAACAGCAGCTAGCACACCACCTGTCAAATGTGTTACCAAACCACTGGTGGAAATTATTGTTAAACTCTAAAACAAAGGGTTCCAAAAGGTTTTTTGCCCAAAAATGTAAATTCTGTCATTACCCATGTTGCTCCTCTTTATTCCATGTACTGAAAGCAAACGACGGCTGAAGCTAACAGTCAATAACATTCTGACTAGAATTTATTTTCTGTCAGTCATTTTTTTGTCTGTAACAACACAAGGGTGTGTTCATTTCTAATTTTTCATTCAACTACAGTTCAGTTTTTTTGTGGGACAGGAACATCCCAGCTAACAGGAAACATTTTCAGAACGTTGGCTAATGTTCTCTAAAAGTTCTCTCATCGTTATGAAAAAAATCTCGCAGTAACAGTAGTAAAGCTTTTTCGACATTTTATATATATAGTAAAAATGTTATTCTTAAGTAAATGAACATTTTAAAAACCTCACAGAATTGGCCAACATTCTCTCATATATATATATAGTATAAATCATATTTATATCAAAAACATTATTCTTAAGTTGTAAGGGGAACATTTAAAAGGCTATGCTTGATGTTTGAATAATGTTCTTATAACCAAGCAATAACGTTACTACAATGTCAAAAAAAAGTTACACTTTTAAAACATTCCTAGAACTTTCAAAATAACATTTTTAATGTTTTAACAGAAACGTTAGAGAAATGTTTTTACAACCTAAAATTGTTGGGACATCTATGTAATATTTCACAGATGTGTCACAGAGGAACATTTGGTCTGTTGTTCAGTATCTCAGTAAAATTAGTCTGACAATAAGATTTGATTAACCTACAAACCCATTTTTTAAAACCTGCAATAGTGGGTTACATCATTGTCATCACTGTCAGTTTTCTAAGGACTGTAACAGTCACATTGGCAAGAAAAACTGAGAAACTGTTTGGATTGCAAGAGAAGGACCATGTGTTTTCTCCTTAGGGACACAGAGAAGCATCAGTGAAAGATCAGAGGGACCAAACGCAGCTGTGTACCATAATGAGGGTAAGTGTGTAACAAACAGCTGATAAAATAAGGTGATACAAACTCTTCCGTAAATCAAAATGTTGAAGTAATATAATTCAATTTAAGATAATCCAAAACATTCCTTTATCTCCCTGCCAGATGACTATGAGTGGACCACATGGTTCAACGTGGATCACCCTGGAGGAAAAGGAGACTACGAGAAGCTGAAGGTCATTGCATTTTATTATCGAGGCCGTGTGTGTGATGTTCCTCAAGCTCTAGAAGCACGCACCACTGAATGGATCCCAGCTCGCAGCACTGGGGAAAGACTACATGCTGATCCAGCTGTGGGCTTCTGGTGTATCAATGCTGAACAGCCTGCTGGAAGAAACTGCTCAAACTATGCTGTGCGCTTCCTGTGTCCAAGAGGTAAAGACGTTACAATCGAAATGATGTTTCAGCACAAATGTATAAAACCTTCAAGGGAAAAACTTTGACTATAATAAGTTTCTCTCCATTAATACATCATATCCCGATGTTCTCAGAGTTTGCTTATGTATGTCAGCCATTCCCTCTCTCCATTTAGACAATTCGTCAGATGTTGAAGTGATATGGGGTCCGTGGTCAGACTGGAGTCCATGCCCAGCTAACTGTGATCAAATGGCAACACAGCATCGCTCTAGAACCTGCAAATCAAATCCCAAGCAATGCAGTGGCGCAACTGTCGAGGGCAGGACATGCGAAGGGCCACCTTGTCTAAGTAACACATCCCCAGCTAACAGTGAACATTCTCAGAACGTTGGCTAATAACCTTTAAAAGTTCTGTTTTTAAAAAAGTTGCTGCAGTAATGTTAGTAGAACATTATATATCGTAGCTATCAAAACGTTATTCTTAAATTGTTAGTGAAATTATTCAAAAATATTGCAGAATTAAAAAAAGGTTGAATAACGTTTTAATAACCAAGCAATAATGTTAATACAACGTCTAAAAAACGGAACATAACATTTGTAGTGCTTTTGTTACTTCATAGAAAGTTAGCGTTCTTACTAAGCTAAAATTGCTAGCTGCGTCTTCTCAGTTTCCTGAAGCATATTAATGATAAATCGTATCTAAAAGTACAATTTCAGCAAATCTTAATCATGACTATAATTTGCTTTATTCCTTTTATAAAGCACCAAACAACTCTTGTTCCCTTTGCTTTCTCAGGCTGTAATCTGCTGTGTATGATGGGCACGGTAAATGCTGAATGTGATGGCTGTACGTGTAAGGACCACACAGTTCTGGGATCAGTCCGTAGCACCGGCGGCCTCCCTGCACCTGCGGTGGCCATCCTCCGCGCTGACTCCAGTCCAAGACTCCTCACCATTACTGACCACAACGGCCATTTTCACATCCCTGGAATCTGCCCTGATGGAAACACCACCTTAATGATCAAACTACACAATCACGCGCCACAAAAAATCATCGTGCCCCAAAGTGGTGAACGCACCTCTGTGCTCCATTTGAAGCTGCAGAGAGCAAGTAATGATCCTTCCAATAACCTAATTTTATTATCTGTATTAGCATTTGTTACTCAGCCACCAAATTCATCCGTTTTAAACAACTGTAGCTTTAATATCCCAAACAATAGCAAACTAAATACTATTGCAGTGTGACAAAGAAAAACGTATTGGCACATGCGATATTACTTGCGCTTGTGTTCCACAGAAAAACTGTATGTGCTGAAAAATCCTGAGAACAAGGTCAGAAAAGAAGGTCAAATCGTTGCTTTCTGTTGCAAGGTTGATGGCTCACCTGAACCCGATAAATATGAATGGTAAGCTTCAGCTTTCGAAATACAATCAGATGTTCATTAGAATAAAATCTATTCTCATGACATTCAATGACGAAATGGGCAGGAAATGACATAAAGCCTCTTTGTCTTTGGTCGTGGTCATGATTTGTTGTATTCCTTATTTGACAGGCTTATGTATATGAGGGTAGTTTAAACAAACCAGATTTCTTAAACACTCTAAAAAGCTCCCACAACATGGCAACGAAAAATTATCCAATCACAATACAATGTGACAATACAATAGTTATCAATGGTGTTCATCTACAGGTTCCACAACGGTACTCTGCTGGACAGTCAATATCAGTATGATGACACATTGATTTTGAGGAACCTTAGCTTGGACCAGATGGGAGAATATTATTGCAAAACCAGTAATGAGAATGGAGCCATCAAATCCAAACCAGCCACCCTCAAAGTTATTGGTGTGTCCTTGCATCTGTCTGTAGCAACACACAATTTTATTAACCTTACATTTAACCTCTTTTCACAAATGATGTGATCTCCGTTTGTGTTTCATCTGTTTTTCCATGATCTATTTTTGCGTTAAGGTCAAAACCAGCCATCATGCAACCCTAAGCCTGATTCCCACCTCATCCGTCTACCACACGATTGTTTTCAAAACGAGACTAACTCTTTCTACTACGACGTTGGGAGATGCCCCACATCCACGTGTACTGGTAAACTAGACAACGGCATCAGATGCAAAGACTCTGTTTCCTACTGCTGCGGAATTTCAAACATGGAGGAAAAAGAGATTAAATGTCAGGGGTATCAGTTACCCATCATGGTTGTGACTGAGTGTGGCTGCAAAACATGTGTGGACACAAAATCTATTGTTCGTGGACGTGCCGTTGCGGCCGACACTGGTGAGCCCATGAGGTTTGGACACATCTACATGGACGGCATAAGAGTAAGTCGAACAGGATACAAAGGTACATTTTCCATCCAGGTTCCCAAAGACGCTGAACGTCTAGTTCTCACATTTGTGGACAACTTGCAGAAGTTTGTAAACACCACAAAAGTACTACCATTCAATACTAAAGGTGGAACTGTGTTCCATGAGGTCAAGCTATTGAGGAAAAAGCCAGCTGTGACCATTAGCTCAAGAGAGACTAATAAGTTAG
The DNA here is from genome assembly GCA_036877585.1 of Botia kubotai. NCBI lineage: Eukaryota > Metazoa > Chordata > Actinopteri > Cypriniformes > Botiidae > Botia > Botia kubotai. The sequence goes on from JAZGTI010002501.1 coordinate 11,758, forward strand.
ACCTTGGTGAGGTCAAGGGTCAGGACCCTATTGCCGAGATCGAGATCCCACCCAACACATTTTATAAAGAAAATGGAGAGGTGTTTATGGGGAACGTCAAGGCCAGTGTCACATTCCTTGACCCCAGGGATATATCAACAGCAGCAGCTGCCCAGAGCGATCTCAACTTCATTGGCGATGAAGGTGATACTCTGCCGCTGAGGACTTACGGAATGTTCTCGGTAGACTTCAGAGATGAAGAAGGTGGTGAGTCGCTCAACGCAGGAGAGGTCAAGGTGCGTCTCGATGCAGCACAAGTGAAGGTACCGGAGCACCTGAAATCCATGATGCTGTGGTCCCTGAATCCTGATACGGGCTTGTGGGAAGAGGAGGCTCAGTTCCGTGCTGAGAAAAAGCAAAGAGGGAAAAGAGAAGAAAGGACCTTCCTAATAGGTAACATGGAAATCCGAGAGAGACGGCTCTTTAATTTGGATGTTCCCGAGAACAGGAGATGTTATGTGAAAGTGCGGGCATTCCGTAGCGAACGGTTTATGCCAAGTGAGCAAACTGAAGGAGTTGTGATGACGCTAATAAATATGGAGCCCACACCAGGGTTTGCAACCAACCCTCGGGCCTGGGGTAGATTTGACAGCGTCATAACTGGCCCAAATGGTGCGTGCCTTCCAGCCTTTTGTGATGAACAGAAAGCAGACGCATATTCAGCCTACGTCATGGCCAACCTTGGAGGAGAAGAGCTAGAGGCGGTAGCATCATCTCCGAAGTTAAATCCTAACAGCATTGGTGTCCCGCAACCTTATTTGAATAAACTGAACTATCGACGTACAGACCATGAAGATACCAGAATAAAAAAGACAGCATTTAGTATCAACGTGGCCAAACCCAGGTCAAACGCAGCTGAGGAAGCCAACAGCCCAATTTACCCATCTGACAAGCTTAAAGAGTGTGAGGAAGCTCCATTTAGCGCAGCTCACTTCCGTTTCTCAAGAGTTGAGGGAGATCGCTATGACTACAACACAGTGCCTTTCAATGAGGACGATCCCATGAGCTGGACAGAGGACTACTTGAGCTGGTGGCCAAAGCCCATGGAATACAGAGCCTGCTATATTAAAGTCAAACTAAACAGTGCCCATGAGCTAAATATTCGCTCTCGCAACATGGGAGGTACACATCCAAAAACCGTCGGCCAACTGTACGGTATCCGTGACACCCGAAGCATTCGAGACATGGACCAAACAACTGTTTCCACCGTGTGTCTAGAGTTTAAGTGCAGTGGGATGCTCTACGACCAGGACAGAGTGGATCGTACCCTTGTAAAGGTCATTCCTCAAGGCAGCTGCAAAAGAGACAGCGTAAACAGCATGCTACAAGAATATTTGATAAACCACCTTCCACTGGCTGTCAACAATGACACAAACGAGTTCACTATGCTTGCACCTCTGGATCCACTGGGACACAACTATGGTATCTATACAGTGACCGACCAAGACCCCCGAACAGCCAAAGAAATTGCCCTCGGCCGTTGTTTTGACGGTACGTCAGATGGTACCTCAAGGGTCATGAAGAGCAATGAGGGTGTGGCATTAACATTCACCTGTGTTGATAAGGAGGTCACTAGGCAGAGTGTGTTCCAGCAGATGCAAAACTCACTGGGCCAGGCCACAGCTGGAAGTGCACGCCCTGGACGCGGAAACAGGAGGCAGAGAGGCAGCTCAACAATACCTCGCAACAGTAGGAGGAGTACTCGTACCCGCTGGTAGCCCAGGAAGATCTTAAAACGCTACATAAGACTCCCTCAATTCCCCATTGGGGCTGATCTTAGAGTTTTGTCAAGTTCAACTGAACGTTACTGGATGTAAGCTGTTTAAACATCAAGGAAGAAAACATTTTCCAGTACACATGTACTGGAAAATGACTCTCCTGTGACTCACAGTCATTTAAGATGGCTGATCACAGGTGAACCTGCAAACAGTATTACAGATTTCATGAATTGCAATGTAAATTGCAATGTAAATTACATCAAGGTTAGAAGAATTATGTAAAAAAACTTTGCAATTACCACATTAAATGCCTTAGTATAATGTATTTTATAAATCTCCAGAGGGCAAAAATGTATTTTTTCACATTCATATTCGTATTTTCTATTCACCTGTATTGTGGTAAATATTTTACTATTTGAAATTGTAAATAATATTTATTGCATATTTCAGAGCATCAAGGATAAAACAGTTAAACATCCCACGTTCACTCCACCAAATGTGTGCCATTTATCGTTTACTAATCTGACTAACTTTTACACTTTCCAAACGTTTAACAAAAATACCGATTCATTTACACCAATGATTTTTTTAAATTATATTCTTTAATAAAAAAACACTGCCTTATGTTATGGTTTTTTCATTTCAAATGTTTTGTAACGTGTCTGTATTATCACTGCCCAATTTTAAACATTTTGGAACAAAAGCCCGTCCAGTTTTTTGTCTGCATAGCAAATGAAAACCTAAATTTTATTTGACTTCATACACACTTGTATAAACTGTTGTAGTGACAAAGGGTCGAACAAAACATTAACCTCACATACCTGTTGCTTTAGATAGTTCTGACTAAAATTCGCCATTAAAAGCAAACTTTCATTAATTAAATATGTCTATCAATAATGAATTTATTTAAAATACTTGGGAGGACAAAGCTTTGCTGCTTTCATAGCATGTTGAGTTCAGGGTACAACAGATTTAAGATGGTTTTGTGTTACTTTCAGTTTTGCCAGTTTTCACATTGTTGTCATTTTTTGCTACCTCTGTTCATGATATACTGTCATCTTTGAAAGCACTGTCAAAATAGCTTCTATTTTTAAATGTTCATTTACCATAATCTGGTTTAAATCTGGGAATTTTAAGCCTGTGATACTGTTTGCAATTGTGGATAAACCTGCGAGAAAAGCACAAGCACACCTGCAATAACGACATTCTTGTAAGAAATGAATTTGCATAGAGCATCACATTTACTTTTGTGTAACTGAAATGGCACAATTTAAAAACACAAGTCACTTCGAATCAAAACAAAAAAATACATCTTTTTCGACAAAGTTCTTTATAAGGCATTGAAATTCTTGTTTAGGCCAATCAACCAAAGAGGTTCCACATTATAAAGTCTCTGTTTTAAAGATAAAAATAAGATTTCAAGGCCATCTGAATAAATTGCCTTTGTCCGTTCGTCGCCGGGGCAATAGGGTAATAGCAGCTTTATGGGGAGTTTGTCACCACGGAAACCAAGGGTTGACACATCGTTCATTTTACCCCATGATGGCACTGAGTAGCAGGAAAGGGTGCGGCTGCATGTCTGCAGGGGTGTCTGGGCACTGTGGAAATGGAGGGGGGGGGTGATGAACCTTTGTCACATGAAGTCATCGTAGTCATTGCCATAGCCGCCATCAAAGGCTCCATAATCATCAAAGTCATCCCTCATGTTTGCTTTCAAACCCCCACCAGGAACCACACCTTTCTTCTTCTTCTTGTTTGCCTTCCTTTCCTGTGGACAACACAACAGCAGCACATTGACATTGATCTTCTGATCATAAACAATAGAGCATTAAGAAAACAACCTGTATGTGTGGCTTTAACTGTCATTGATAAGCAGCGACGGGCTCTTCTAGCACGACTGAAAAAACTCAACCAAGAAACGCAAAAACAAAATCTTTCCTCCTCATTCAACTCACCTTTTCTTGTTTTTGTTTTTCACTCAGCAGAACGGACAAAGAATTACTTATTTTCTTGAGGTCATCCACTTCCACTGCACAGAGAACAAAAACAACAGAACATACTGGTATCCACATCTGAACATATACGCACCATATAATCTAAATATATATCATAAATATATATCTCCAGGTATATATATCAGTAGTGCCAAGCAATATAAAGTTGACAATGACGCAAAAATACGTTTCTGCACGTACACGAAATGCAAAGGTCTCGAAACAGGGACTCCAAAAAGCTGGAATAATGCGCTGATTTTTCAAACTGTGTAATCTTCTCTTTCAGTAGCTTTTCGAACGCGACAAAATCTTCTTTGGATGAGGGACACATGGCTTCAATTCCAGAGACGCTGTTAACAGTAGTGGAAGCATTTGCTGCAGCAGGATCAACACCTACAATGAGGAAGTTAAATACACAATTATACAAATAATACACAAAGACCTGAAGACAAGAAGAACAGAACGCAACTACAGATATGTTCTGTTTGGTGTACACGATGTCTGTAGTTTTACAGAACAGGAATCTACAGAACATTTCACTTTTATTTGCCAAATTTAGAACAATTTAACTTTTAAAAAAAATTGAGCTCCACATTCTCTTTCATTAGCGCCACTTTACACAAAGTTCAATATGTAGGGCCTGATGTAACGCTGAGATTATGTCTTGCATAAAATGGTTGCTTGGCAACCTTTCATAAGCATTGATTAAAGTACCTTATATTTTCATGAGCTGATTCTTCATCACTGTATGCTGCAATTAACACAATTTACTACAATTAATATTCATAAGAAGTATGTTTGAACATTGGGGCAGGGCATATTACCTTCAATGTTTATAGTGGTTCCGTAAAGCACTTAAGTCAAGTATGGTGACCCATATTCTGAATTTGTCCTCTGCATTTACATTTAGGCATTTGGCAGACGCTTTTATCCAAAGTGACTTACATTGCATTATACTATACTATTATTGCATTATACTATACTATACTATACTATAATTGCATTATACCATACTATTACACTATACTACTATTGCATTATACTATACTACTATTGCATTATACTATACTACTGCATTATACCATACTATTATATTATACTACTATTGCATTATTCTATACTATACTTCTCTATTACACTATACTACTATTGCATTATACTATACTATTATATTATACTACTATTGCATTATACTATACTACTGCATTATACCATACTATACTATTATACTATACTATTGCATTATTCTATACTATACTTCTCTATTATACTATACTATCCTATACTATGTGCAATCCCTGGGATCGAACCCACGACCTTGGCGCCATGCTCCAACCACTAAGCTACAGGAAAAGCCAGTCAAACCCATCCAGTTAGTGCATTTCTATAAATGCGTATATATTTGCAAGACTTGACATAAAGTGCCAGCAGATGTATCTGTGTGTTTGCATACTGCCTGCAGTGCACACAACCGGATTCTTACCGAACGCTTCACGTGCAAATTCCATGTCGGCCTCCTCCTGCAGCTTCTTCAGTCGCAGTTTCTCTGCATGCTGCTCCTCCAGTGACAGGTTCTCAATTCTCTGTATTTCCTGCATTTATAATTACATCAAACAAAACATATATCATTCAGAACATGTAAAAGATTATATTGATATTGATTAATATCGTTCTCACCTTATTTTTCAACTCATCTTGCTGCTTCTTTTGCAAAATTTCTTTCTCTTTTATTTTAGCACTTAATTTTTTCTTCTCAGGAGGTTTTGACACTATATAAAAAGGGAATGAAAACACTGAGGACACACATATTGGTGAACAGTAAGAGAATGTTTCAATTGGGTGTACGAAAACAGTAACAAAATGCAGAAGAGATCAGAAAAGATCCACTTACAGATTCACAAATGTGTTCAACAGAGATCAATACCTGCTGTGTTCTGCTCAACCTGCTTCTCCTCCTCCGCTGCCTCATCATCATCCCAGTTATCCTACAGACAGAAATGTAGGACAAAAGAATATTATCAGGCCAAATCATTATCAAAACAACAGAGTAACATTTCCTCACTAATTACTTCACAGTGTAAGTGTTCATGATGTGACTGAACGCCACTTACAAAATATGGCTCATGTTAATAAACACAATAATAATTTAAACCTCTGTGTTTGATTTGTGTGGGCTGCATTTGTGTCACTATATGAACAGCAGAAACGGTTGTGTCAGTAAATCCAGTATCACTATGCTGTATTTTCTCTAGAAACTGGGTTCCCACACTGCTTGACCACTGAATGTATGGCTTTCTGAACTCATAAATCCGGTTCGTCCACGATGACCAGCCACACAGATGAAACGCGACTGTTTCCAGCGTCAAACCAAACAAAATGAGACACGTGTTACAACAACACACGTCTCAGTTCGAGAAACTGAGAAAATTCTAGATCTGTGCGTCATACGACGTAACTCGTCCGCCGATGCGTGACGTCAGCGCGGAACTCCACCAGCTGCTACCGGCGCAACTTTTCTATAAAGCGAAAACTACAACATTGGATTGACTTTATTAATCCCACACTGGGGAAATTCCTGCATATTACCTGCAGCACAACATCGGTCAAAAATAAAAAAATGAAAGGACAACAGTGTCGCAAAATGTGAGGCTACCAATACAAACTGCAATGTGACACGCGTGTAATGTGACCGTGTTAGCAATCTGTCACTCGAGTACGGCTTACCACGTTATCGACACGTAGATTTAACGATCTGTTTAAAAATGTACACGTTAATAAAGTGTAACCACAAAATAACATTTGTCGGGATAACAACAACATACTTAAACCACGTCGATGACAACTAAAACCGGTCCCAAAATGAAGCCGTTAATGGCCTGTCACCTGCTAGCTGTCGGAACTGCATTCACGTCGATCGATATTAACACAAAATAAAGTGAGCTTGGGACAGGATGGCTGTCATTAACTACTTTATTAGTCTAATACATTTGTTAAAAAGACTGTCTGATTGTTATAATAGGAAAGCCCTCTAGTAAAGTTCCACATTTGTCCAGCTGGAAGCTGAAACTGCTGCCGTATAGCCACCGACACGGTGTGAAACAGGAGTACTAGTAAACAAACACGCAACTGGATACAGCTGAGGCAATCTCGAAATAAAACAGGCCTAATCTAACCTAGCTAAACCACTAATAGCACACGACCGCCCACGGTAGTGTAGTGATGCCTGCTATGTTTGCCACATGTCACTTCTCAAAGGCAAAGAGCAGACTTAAAAGAACGAAAACAACGTGAAACAAGTTTTGAATGTATGGATATTAGCACGGTACCTTCACGTCTTCCTCCTCGTCCTCTCCTTCCCACCTATCCAGCCGCCCGGCGGCGTTTGCGATCGGCTCGCTCGGTTCGAAGTTTTCAGCGTCTGTGGAAAACAAGATAATATCGTTATTGAGACAGCTTAAATTCGGACGGCGACACCTTATTTTACACTTAACCCGACATGTGGAAGTAATCCATACCCCAAGAATCGGAATCCGCCATCTTGGCTAAGTGTGCGCTAGTTATGGTAGCTGAAGGAAAGCATGTGCACCGAGTTCTGATGTACGCGCTTGTCTTCACGATGACGGGCAGCAGTCAGATCACAGCTGCGCTATAGCGCCAACGTGTGGCTCACATAGGGACAAACCATAACCGAGTATTAAACTGCAATAAAAAGTCGAATTGTTTTCTCAAGTAGCACAATATAGTAATACTTTATTTCCGAGGATTCATGCAGTGGTTTTCGCACAACAATAACAAACAATGCAAAATTAAAATAAAGACTGAATACCAGGTAACAATAAATAATTTAAAATACATCGAATAACGAGAATAAATACACAGACCGAGTTCAATAAAACAAACACAACTTCACAATTATGTACGTTTTAGAATTTTAGGTTAATACATCTCTCTTTTGATAATATTTCAGAGTATTTTAATGTATGAAGGCCCATCCAGCAGGTTCAAAATGTAAATAAGATAAACAAACAAATAAATAACACTACAAGGTAATAATAAACCACAGGTCAAAGCAAATCAACCAAGACTAGATGTATTACTTTAATTACAAAGCTAGGATAATAAATTACTCCCTAAGCAAGAGATTAGTAAAAAAAATGCCAACAAAATCACATTGTCGTGACAGACAATTATAAAGTGCTGAAAGACATACTTTCATAACTTATTCTCATATTTATCACATGCACTCGATGCAATTTTTAATCACATTCATAATTTTGAAAGTGTTAAATAAAAAAGATTATTATTAGAAGTATATTTTAAAGTTATTTCTTATTGCACTTATTTGAAGAGAGAGTTTATTGCAGTGTTGTGATAGTACAGCAGTGGCAGCTCATCCCAGAGGGCCAGTGATAAAAAGCAGCAGCAGGACACTGGAGAGACAGAGAAAATGAGAGGGGTGCACTGCGGCTGCCAGTGACCTGCCTGTAAACACACACAAATACAACTGTAAACGTAAGAAAAACAGCAGTTCTGAAGTCATTTAACAACCCTGTTAAAACATTCATAATATAAAACGTTCAGGTCATTACAATTCAAAGAAAGCTTAATGCTTTACCTCAGAAAAAAACATTTAATTAATTTTTTCTCCATTAACCTTTGCACTTATTTTTAAGATTGCTTAGACATGTCACAACAACATATTTTTGAGATGTTGTTTAGATTCATACAGAATAGAGGATTCCCTCTGTTTAGATTCATACAGAATAGAGGATTCCCTCTGTTTAGATTCATACAGAATAGAGGATTCCCTCTGTTTAGATTCATACAGAATAGAGGATTCCCTCTGTTTAGATTCATACAGAATAGAGGATTCCCTCTGTTTGGATTCATAAGAATAGAGGATTCCCTCTGTTTAGATTCATAAGAATGGAGGATTCCCTCTTCTCCCTTCCTCACAACAGCAGTGAACGTACCTCTGAAATCAACAGGTTTGTCTTCCCAGGGGTTGAGCACCATGGACAGGGCTGTCTTTTGTACTGGAGACAGAACAGAGCGCTGGCTGTCTGTTACAGCATTGGCCTGCTCATAGGTGAACATCTGAATCTGAGCCTGGTTAAACACTACCTGAGATTTAAACAAATGGAAACACCAGGTGAGACAGAAACATTCTGCTGATTTTTAAAAAATATTGTATATCTTAAAACTGTGTAAATACGACGTTCATACGAGTGTTATTAATTACATTTTAAGATATAATCGAAGGTCTGTAAATTCTATTGATATTTATCATAGATTGTCAACTTATCACCTTTCTTATGAGATATTGACAGGCAGTGGTTAATTTACATTTACATTTAGTAATTTAGCTGACACTTTTATCCAAAGCGACTTACAAATGAGGACAAGGAAGCAACTTCAATTACAATAAGAGGCAACAGTGAATAAGTGCATAGATATAGACAGGTCAATGTCTATTTATGAGGTTTATAAGGCACTTAAGGTTCATGATATGCTTTAGAATGTGTGGTAGTAACAAGGATGGAGTAAAGAGTCACTAACTGCAAATTTCTTTGCTGGGATGAGAGAGATGGCGAGAGGAGTGATGCCTTCAATCTGTTCCCTCACCAAAGCAGACATGGAAATATCAGGCAGCCCGGCTGGTGAAACAAATGCACAAAATACCACGTAGAGACTAAAACATCAAAAAATGCATTAAAACGAGCAATTCAGGAAAACACAATGTTCTGGGTGTCAATTATACAAAAAAGTAAGGCTAACCACATAAATACTTGCTATTAGAGCCATACAACTGTAAATAAGTAATGATATCTGTAGGTTTCGAACCCCGAGCTTTCATCAAAATGGCCCACTATACCTGCAATCGCTCCTGTCTCAATGAAAACATGTGTCCCCCAGGAGCTGACTGGTCCAAATGCAGAGCTTTGACTGAGCAGTCCTATCATGGCCTGCAGCTGCTCCTCAGAGCAGGACAGACGCAAGCGGCCGAGCCACAAAACTGCCTTACTAGAATAAGAAACAAAAAACCGTCCACATTCAGCACAACAGAACGAAACAGATGTGTCGTTGTATTAATATCATAAATATGAATACAAGAAATGTATTAATATCATAAATGTAACTTCAGATCAGAAAAAATAACCTGAACTCTGTTGCATTCAGCTTGCTAATGACTGCTGCCTCAATTCCACAAACAATGTATCCCAAAGCCACCAAAGTGCTGGAGTCCAGCTGCGTAACAGTCTTTCCAGTTGAGTTCAACACCGTGGAGAATATTACCTTCAGCTGCAAGTGCAAACAGAGGCCATTGAAGTTATAGGTAACAATGGACAGATGAATGGAATTGATGACAACAAACTATTTAAAGCCAGTTAGAAAGTTTACATTTAGGCATTTAGCAGACATGTTTATCCATAGTGGTTTACAAGGTGAGGAAAACAATGAAGCCATAACATGACAAGCACTGTACAAAATTACACAATTCCAACAACTGCTCAACAGTTTTAGATAATTAACTAAATGTTATATAAATGTTTTTGGTTAAACGCTGCCACTTTACCAGCCATGCCGGTTTCCTTTCTACACAACGTGCAGCAACATTTCACCTGTCTGCTGGTCCATATGTTGATGGCCCCCATAGCTGAAATTGCCTGAATTTCAGACAGTTTAAGAGAGGCCAGTTCATCAACAGAGAGCTGGGTAGCAATACGACCCAACTGAGAGATCACAGAAGTGTTGAAAGAGGAGGGCGTTCCATACACCTGCACGCAGATAACACAATCAGCCATCACTTCATCAAGCAAATATGAACTGGATACCACCAAGAGAAATCAGAAGACCTCTGAGAAAATCTCTCTCAGCTCTCTGAAATGTAAACCATTTGTGAAACATTAACCAGGCACCTCTTTGGTCTTGGTAAGGAGCATTGACAGCTGAAATGCACTGAAGAGGGAATCCTGGCCAATGAGCTCCAGGCATCTCCGGAAAGCAGCTGCTGGCATGTTTCTCAGGCTGTCAATAGTCCAGGCAGCAGGTCGTGTCATGTACAAGCTCTCACAGGAGGGGATCAGTCCAGTAACTAAGACAGCGGTGGACAGAGACCAAACGTAAACTCACACAACAGGTTAAGTGGTCGAAACGTGCCGTGATAGCGCAGGCATACTGATTCCAGATCATTTTTAAACGTATACTTTTACTTACAAGTGGCGCGTCCCACTCTGAGGAAGCCGAGAAAATACTGAAGCACAAACTGCTTCTTTTCAAACAATTCGGAGTGTTCCTGCCCACACAGAGAGCCGAGCTCACCTGCTTCCCAACGCTGCTGACTCAGGAACAGTCTCTCGATGCGCTCTAAGCTAATCAAACCCTGAAAACAAACACACAAGCTTGAGGACGGAACAGGACACACGAATATCTGTGTATGCCTTTTTCTGTTGTATGATCAATAAGCGGATTACTGAATAAATCCTGATCAACCGCCAATTACTCATGAAAAGGGCCCAATTAAAACCTGATGACATGTTCTGCATAGATGTTTTAAAGAACATCTGCACAGTTCTGTTGAATGGGTTAAACTAAAGTAAAGTTTAACCCCACCCTTAAAGACAGCTGAATGCAAAATCACATTAGACAAACTGTATTTACAGATCATACAGTTAATGACAGAGAGCAGACATGTCTGTACACATACAGCAGGGATCAGCTGAATAGTCTGCTTTGGAAGAAAGAACAGGAACCGGTCCACTTGGTTCAGTGTCTCTGAAGTCCAGTTTTGTACAGGTCTATTAATAGAAAACAGTTACAGTTGTGAATTGCCATTTTCATGCTTTATATGTTGTCTATATTTTCCAGCTATTTAAAGTGATTTAGATACAATTACAATAAATGCTAATAATACAAGGATAGTCTGTACCCAAATGTCCTTTGTTCCTGTAGCATGCCTGCCACCAAGTCTCTTTTACTCGCGCTGTAGCAGAATCCTTGTAGAAACTCTAAACTATCCACAAAGAAGCTCCTATCCAATTCCAGAAACATCTCATCTGCCACAAACGTTGCCATGACGTCCATTGCACGAAATTCCTTTTCAGTGTACAGGCCCGCGTACATATCCTGATGGGAAAATCAAAGGAATAGAGGTCTAGGAATAGAAGTCTGTACTTTAAATCAACACAACGGTTTTGAAAATTACCCGGGAAGATGCTTAACAAACACAAGTACATCACTTCTAGATAGTAGCATGAGGATATTTACCAATCTTTGAACTATCTTGTCCACAAAGACAGCTTGCTTGGTGCTGGGGAGAAGCAGAAAGTACCGTGGGTCCTGCACTATCATACTCCTCAGAGAATCCATCTTCTCAGGAGAGAATTTCTTAATGGTGCTCAGCCTTAAGATCATAATAACATTACAGTTAACACAGACATACACAGTTATAATTATACACTTAACTGTTCTCATGTAATACAATGTGACTCACGGAAGCATGAGGGCAACCTGAGACCCCAAATCTCCAATCAGCTCTGAGAAATCAAACTTATACAGTCCCTCGATTATACACTTTTTCTGTAGTGAACAAACGAAAAAATGTTATCTGTTATATTTGTGTAAAAAAGAAGTGGTCTATGTGAAATTCCAGGTTTTATAAAAATAACTTTAAATAAAAGTAAATTAAATGTAGCCGAAACTACACAAATAACAATTTACTTCTCTATACATCTAATAGATTCCGCATCGCATGAATAAATATTCCAGAATCAAGACTCAATTTACAGATTCGATTTACAGACAGACTTTGAAATTTTTTTAGTTTGATTAATTTGGACAAAATTGACATGAGTAATGTGGACGTTGCAATAAAGCGTGTTTATACTAGCATACCAGTGAGGCATGAAGCGGCACAGGCTGCTCTCTCAGAAACTTCAGAATGTCACGCAGAGATGATGGAGTGTCTGCCATGTTTTGGAACATTTTTTTGAAGGCTGTGCAGCTCACTCCTGGGGCTACGGTCCCCAGAGATCTGAAGTCAAGTGTCAAAGAAAAGAAAAACAAACAGATTTAAATGAACACACAGTGCTTTAATGAGCACTGTCGTGTGCCATGGTCAAAGACAGTGATTCATATTGATGTTAATTCATTTACATATACTTTAAACCACAAAACTTACATAAATTCCTTTTCTGACAAACTTGGCTTGGAGTTTGTAGCCTCTTTAAAAAGGACTTGAGCCTATTGAATACAAAAGAGAAAATACATAATGCAGAAATACATTGTGATCTATGTCTCTCTCTCTGTCTCTCTCTCTTTCTCTTCAGAAGAAGTTTGTACGTGCAAATTATTTTGGCTTGTGGAATATATGTAAATATCTGTTAATTTAAATAGCTTCATCTTATCTTTTAATGAATAAACATCTTGCAGTTTCTATATGTATATACTGTATGCATACACATGCAGTAAATCAGTGACCTCCTGGTTCTCCTTAATGAGAAGGGGGATTACAAGCCTTTCATGCTTAATGTTCTGGAAAAAGGGCCTCATAGTACCAGAGGAACTGTAAGAACTCTAAGATTTCTATCTGCTAGTTAACATGGCATGCCGGCAGAAGATACCTACACTCCGCCATCAATAATTAAACAAGCAGAACAAGTAATTAGACACTCTAGTATTGGGGTGATCTTTGAGGTAACAGGGAGTGTCATCATGAAAAATACACTAGCTTTTGCTCAAACATACGTTTTTGTCAGACCAGCTCTGTGAAAAATATATTTTGCCCTTCAAATTAAAGTTGATGAGCTGGAAATGAATGACTAGGTTGAAGCATGTACCTGCTGTGTGTTCCAGAGGCGAGTATTTACAGCTTTGTCATTGGTCAGGAGTAAAGATACTCTGGGAATCACACTGAGGAGAGGAGTGCTGGAGAGCAAGAGCTCAACTTTATCCATCCACAGGTAGACAGAAGCTGACCCCTAAAACAGCAGAGAAATTCACAAAATCTGTTTCATTGTGAGTCACATTTTTGTTGACAATCATAACCATGCTGATATTCGGTATAACAGCACTCTTGCCCGTGTGATATTCTGATTGATGTTGAAACAAGACAGACATATGCTCAGATAAGATTGTATTACTGAGCTCACTTCTGTTAATGTTGCATTAGACAAAGACAGGTGTGTAAGCATGTTAGCATGTAAGCTACTGTTGCTTCGTACCCACAATGCCATTGGATTCAAGGACTACAAGATACACGAGATATAATGGCTTGTGTTTACATTTAGATATTGTATGCGTATATATAAGTATTATATATTATTAATCACAAATGGCATTTACAAACCTGTTGATGGAACTGTCTGGAATATGAGCATGTTTGACCTAAGCGTGAAGCAAAGATGGACACTATGAGTTTCTCACCCAGAGTTTGGTGGTGATGGTGTTGGTCTGGGCGGGTGAAAGCCCAGTCTGAGAGCTGATACCAGGTAAAGCCTCCAGTAGAACATCAGCCGGCAAACTCCATACAGTCTCCACCTTCACTCCACCCACAAGAGACCCCAGCATAGACAAATGGCCAGAGCCAGGCTGAGCCAGCTGTGGAGCACAAATATCACATTTAGCAAACACTTTACAATAAGGTTTCATTATTATTTAAAGCATTACCGTGTGTAACTACAAACAATGCTTTCTATTCAACATTTGGCTATTGATCATTTATTGTTAGTTTGTGTTAGTTCATAAACTTAACCAACATTAACCAACTCTGAGACAAAAGTGTGGTTCATAACATACACAATATTCAGTTTACTCGAGTCTAACATAACCAATATAACCAGTACTAAGCTTTGAATATTCTGTAAGCAGTGTATACTCTTAAAATAGTTTTGATTGTCTCTCTGACGCCACAACATGGCAGAGGCTGTATGAAGTGTGCTTGCCAGCTCACTTGTGACGTCTGTTGGCGCTGTAATTATTTAATCTCACCTTCATTACAATGCTCCTTAAACCACAGAAACAAACACTTGACAGCTTCCTTGTGCCTGATGTAATCCTATACTGCTATGAACTGCCAAATCACATGACTCACGTGAGTAAATGTTATCTGCCTCCTTAAATAGACAATTATAAGGACAATTATAAGATAATTATAAGGAGTGATTAAATGGGTGAGTGTGTGTGTGTAGGCCAATGCAATTGTCCTTGAAACACCCTGGAGTCGATTACAGTGGGTTGTAAGCAAGCTGGCTGGGAAACTCTTTATATATGCAGTTCGTTATAAATATTATAACCTAACACTAACGCCCCAAAACACTTAATCGAACACTTGTATCCCCAAAAGGAGGTTTTGTCAGGGTTAGCTCACTTCTGGGTACACATTTGTCCAAAAAATGGCGGTTAAGCAGGCATGCGCACACACACACACACACACACACACAGACAAATCCCTCTGTTTTCTCCTCTTCACAACAAAATCATACTTACGCTGAAGTTGGCAGAGATCTTGTCAACGATAACAGCTGCCTTTATGAAAGAAGAAATATGTTAATCAACAAGGAAGTTACGAGAATAAAGTACCTCGCAATCAAGACACTGAAGTCATCTTATGAGGTTGAAACATCGCCATCTCTGTTTGAACCGTGAAACTGCAAGTTACTTCACAAACTGACTGATTATAAGCGTATCGTTGCAAAGCTAAGGAGACCGTTTTAAACACTGATCTGTTATGTACTTTCTCAATAATTTACAATAATTAATACAATTTTATGGAATTTTAAGGGGATACTCCTTTCCTTGAGTGAATGCTTGACTAAAATGACTCTCTCTTGTGACACTTGAAGCTGTGGGTTTCTATTATTTCTTTGTACTCTCATCCTCTGCCTTCCTTCTGTTCTGGATGCATGTTGAGATGGGCATGCAGAATTCATGTTTGGTCATGCAGAAATGATTGAAAGGGTCGAGCAGGAAAACAATACATCCGTCTATATCGGATACCCTGGTTCCTCCGACATCAGTCTTCCATCTGTTGCCAAGACTAAACCCTCACAGCCTGCTGGTGACCTCTGACCTCTGATCCATTTTCAGCACCCACTGGAGTTTACTATACCTCTTATGCTTTAGTTTTTTGTACTTTGATGAAGCAAAACATGTCTTCACGACTCATTCAAAGTATGAGGTGCATGAAATCACCTTTGCAAACATCTAGGAATAAATACAGCATAAAGCAATCACCTATTTTTACAAATTCCAGCACTAAGATTGCCATTATAGCCCCTGCTTACAATATAAAGCCACCTGCTTTGTAATATTCTGGGCTGTCAACATATAAAATATATCACCACGGAAATTAGCTGTTTCGTAAAATTGGTGGGAAAAAAACGGACATTTCCCAGAAAATCTGGATAAATGATTATTATATAGCTATCGTTGTAAATCGGGGATTGTGTTGACTACTGATCTGTCATGTACTTGCTCAACAACTTATTTTTGTTTATTTTTTCACCCAAATAAATTACGGAGTGCAGTGTTAATGGGAAAGGAAGGTGTAACAGACGTTTTACAGTTTTGGGTGATGTGTACCTGGGTTGGGGTGAAGGGTACAGAGCTGAGGTTGCTGAGGGCGGGCATGAGCTGGGCTGAAGTGAGCTGCTGCAGGAAGCCGGCTCCCAGCAGAGGCAAGAAAGGGGCAAGCTGTGAGACTCTCTGAGATGTGAGGCTGGAGGGAGACTGCAGTTCAGATGCATTTAACACCAAGCTGGATATCTGAACATAAAGAGAAAACAACTTAAAATAATGCTACGACACCTGAGGTTATATTACTGGACAGTATAGGACAATAATCAGTAGTTATCAGTTTAGGTAACTGATCTGAAACTACCCAGCTAACAATTTTAGGTTGTGAGAACGTTTCCCTAACGTTTTCATTAAGCAACAAAATATTAACACTGTTATTTTGCAGGTTCTAAGAATGTTTAAAATGTCCAGTTTTTAGACGTGGTATTGACATTATTGCTTGGTTATAAGAACATTATTCAAACTTTTTAAAACATTCCACTAACAACTTAAAAATAACTTTGATATATGATTCTACTAACGTTCTACTAATGTTACTGCAGGAATTGCTTGATAACCTTTTTAAATTTTTAAAGAACGTTAGCCAATGTTCTGAGAACGTTCCTTGTTAGCTGGGTAGTAGCACTGAAACAACAGTTCTGAAACTATTTTTACTAACCATACTACTAGGGATGCTGACACCCTGGATGACACATGTCCTAATGTTGTCCAGGATCACCGGGAAGGATTCTGTTCTTGTATATGTTACCAGCTGGTTGTAGTTAGCCAGACAGGACAGATTACCTAAACTGGTGTGGTGTAAACAATGGTTTTATTCATGTGTATTTTTTTGGAAATGTGCTCTTGCGTTTGTCCCACATCGGAACAATATAAAGAATGAAGGATTCATCATTTTCATATGAAACATTAAAATAACATTTAGCTAACACACACCAACCTCTTGAACTGGTCTGCGGTAAGATTGCTTAACTCTCCAATGACACTCTGAGCTATGAACTGCTGCTTGAGGGGGCTCAACCTGTTACTCATCAGGACCTCCAGACCATTCAGAAGCTAAAAGAACAAGATAATAGGACAGGATTACGTTATGACATGTCATGGTCGTTTGACACCACTTGGTCAAAATGTTCACTGTAAACAAAGTCTATATGGTCTTATAAAGCAATTAGCTATGTGAGAATAAAGGAGTTCCTCTAACTAAAGGCTGTTTGTGGTTGCCAGATAAGCAGAAACTTCCTGCATTAATATTATATAGAATGTCAAAGCTGTGTGTTTATTGGCATTTCCCTTTAGCTCTAACTATTTATTATAGAAATAGTGATTTTAGATCATAACGATGAAACCTTTTTATACAATACTGTAAATATCCTTCATTTCTGTGGATAGCAGTGAAGACCCACTAATTCATCTGTTCACTTTTCAAAAGCCCCGCAATTTTATTCACGGTCCACTACACAGCTATTCCTAATTCATGTGTCTCTGTGTTTATTTATTGAAAACAAGGGCATGTCTGTTACAAAGAACCAGAGACAAGAATTGGCATTTTCTCAACTGCAGCTGCCTGCAGGTTAACCGAAGCCAAAGCGGCTCAGGTATCTTTGGGAGGTGTTGGGGCTGTTACCTGAGCAGGTGAGAAGTACTGGAAGCTGTGGAAGGGCAGATACGTTATCAGGTTACCAGTGTCTCTGATGAAGGATAAGCTGGCGGATGAAATGTTAGGTAAGCTCGTGGACTGACTGAACCATCGACCAAACGCTTGCTGCTGCTCCAGGGAAAGGTTCCTGATGCTGAGGTTAATGATGCTTAACCTTAGGAAAAGCGTGGAAACAGAGGAAGTTTTAGGAATTTTAAATATATGTGACTATTCTTGAATTTATTAAAGATTTCATTTATTTCCTGGAATGAATAAATACGTACGATCCTTGTGATGCTCATTTGTTTTTGGATAAAAAACTAATTTCAAATGTCTAGTAAAGTCAAGTTATTTTTAATTATATACTGCACTGCAAAATACATATTGTTTCTAAGCACATTTTTTAAGCCCGCTGTGAGCAAACGTGTGGTGACTGGGGCATCTCCATGACATGTTTAGGTCATATAAGATAACATTTTAGTCAGTCTTTCTTTTAACCAACGCATACTTTGCATACTTTTTGAATTCCAAATTCTCCATTAAAGGTAGTGTAAGGGCAAGGTAGCTTTAAAAGCCACTTCCTGTATATGTACCACTTACGTATTGATATTGTCCTGCAGTGGAGGCATTGACATGATGTCGGATGGTGTAGCCAGAGCCAACAAAAGGCCCATGTCAGAAAACAGGCTGCTGTCTCTGGGCAGCTGGGTTTGGAAGAGCACTGATACCATGGTGCGCAGGTACTCATCTGTTAACTTTAAAGGAGAAACTTTTAGACTTACAATTTTAGGTTGTAGGAACCTTTCCCTAACATTTCCATAGTAACAAAAATGATTCTAAGAATGTTCAAAACGTCCAGTTTTTTAGATGTTGTATTAATAATATTGATTAGTTATAAGAACCTTATTCGAACTTTTTAAAACGTTTTTAAAACGCTTTACTAGTAAATTGAGAATAACGTTTTTATATCCATATGTAACATTTAACAAAACATTCCACTAACATTACTGCAAGAACATTTTTTTGAAGATGTTGAGTGAACTTTTAGAGAATGTTAGTCGACGTTCTGAGCAAATTTCCTGTTAGCTGGGTGCCTGTTCCAAAGGCCAAATTTTTGCAGTTCACATAAACTCTTTTTTTCTAAGCAATCTCATTCTTACGTAATATGCTATATGCTATAATATGCTATGATGCTGTGGTTGGGATGGTTCACCTGTAAGGTGGCATGGTTCCTATTATAGTACTGCAGAATCTCTCGAATGACTGTAAGGTCAGCTGCACTGAGCACCGACCTCAGATGGGACAGAGGAATGCGGAAATATTCCTGTAAAGCAATAACCAGTATTGTAATACTGTAATGCAATAGCCTGCATACTAAACCAGGAGATACTCTCATATTATATTCAGCCAATTAAAACAGAGTTTGGGTTAGATGTTGTCTCATAATGGTAAAGCAGAAGTGAAACAACTTTTTTAAAGAGTTATTTTATCAATGCAAAAAGATGCATGTTTTCCATCCAACCTTGATAAGGAAAAAGCTAGTGGCCCCATCTCTTCCTGTTAGCGTCAGACTGGTGAGAACTCTCTGAAATACACACACGCGGTTACAGGCAGAATTATGAGTGAGAACACGGACAACAATGATATCTGAACAACAACAAACATTGAGGTATTTGTATCACGATGTAAAGACAAATCAAATGACTGAAGAGGTAATATTACATGCTAAGGAAGAGATTTAGATTATCCGGTGTCGGGTCAAACACCCTATACCTCATGTTGATGACATCATGCTAGCCCATGGTTCCGTTACAAAATACAGGTGAGTGTGGTAAGGGATGGGCAGAAGCTAGCTTTAAAAAGAAGCTAGTTATGTTTTTGTTTACTGTTGAAGATTGGGAAACACTGGTTTAATAAAAGAAATGACATGCCCTGTTCTTCATTTTAATTCATTGCGTACAACGATTAATATGAATATTAATGCCAACCCCAAAACACTGCAGAAGCACACGCTTGTTGTCGAAGTTGGTCTCGTTCTCCATGTAGAAAACCATTGTTTCCAGCACACTAAGCCGAATATTTTCTGTCACCCTCAGGCTAGTCATCTGACTTTCCTCTAGAGCCAAGAGTAAGACCACCCATAAGCTTGTGGCTTGCCTGACCATCGATGCCATTTTTGTAGTCATGAAAATCTCCATGCTGGGTTGTAGAATCTCTATGCCACAGCGCAACAGCATCCGAAGGCCCTCAGCCTGACTGGCACCTGGTTGGCAGACAGAGCTGAAGTCTGCATTGCAGGACCAGTTTAGCCTCCTAACTAACTCCTTAGTTACACACGGCTGGGACTGTGTGGAGTTGCTCTCATTGACGTTGGGGGTATTTGTAAAGGTGTAAGTGGCACAACGCGTGCCAACCCAGAGTCTGGAGGCCTCTTGAGTGATGTGGGTGAGCATTGTAGGGTCATTACAGATGGATGAGATAAAGTTGGCCTGGTCATAGTCCCAACAAAGAGCGAGAAGTGAAGCATCCGGAAGCACCAAGGCCCAGCTGGAGTACTGACACTGCTCGGCTGGTTGGAAACCCATCTGGTTACTCCCATTTTCTGCCCCAACACCTGGGCTAGAACCAGTTAGGTTTGTGCAGTGCTCTCGTAACCAGGTGTTGTTTAAATTAGCCAGCAAATTCTGGAGAACTGTGGCATTGGTACATACGATCTGGGTGAAGTTTGCAGGGTAGTTTGCAGTGGCATTTGCTGTGCCATTTGGAGTGATGTTTGCTGTGCCATTTGCAGTGACGTTTGCTGTGCCATTTGGAGTGATGTTTGCAGTAACGTTTGCAGTGACGTTTGCTGTGCCATTTGGAGTGACGTTTGCTGTGCCATTTGGAGTGATGTTTGCTGTGCCATTTGGAGTGACGTTTACTGTGCCATTTGCAGTGACGTTTGCTGTGCCATTTGCAGTGACGTTTGCTGTGCCATTTGGAGTGATGTTTGCAGTAACGTTTGCAGTGACGTTTGCTGTGCCATTTGGAGTGATGTTTGCAGTAACGTTTGCAGTGACGTTTGCTGTGCCATTTGGAGTGATGTTTGCTGTGCCATTTGCAGTGACGTTTGCTGTGCCATTTGCAGTGATGTTTGCTGTGCCATTTGCAGTGACGTTTGCTGTGCCATTTGCAGTGATGTTTGCCGTGCCATTTGCTGTGCCATTTGGAGTGATGTTTGCCGTGCCATTTGGAGTGATGTTTGCTGTGCCATTTGCAGTGGCGTTTGTTGTGCCATTTGCAGTGACATTCGATGTGCCATTTGCAGTGATGTTTGCAGTGACGTTTGCAGTGACGTTTGTAGTGACGTTTGCAAGGTCGGTCATGTCTACAACAGTAGACTGTGTCGACGTGTTCACAGTGTTGTTATCAGCACACTCTCTAGTCAGCCATTGGTTGTCAGGATGTAGAGTCAGCTGGTCATACAAGGTCATTCTGCAGCAGACGTTCTGACGGAAACCTGTCTGGTCATATTGCCAACACAGAACGACCACAGAAGGATCCACAGATACTTCAGCCCATTTGTTATAGTCACACCAGATCTCAGTGTTTATTATTGGTGGGCTTGTAGGTGGATATCTGATAGAGAAAGTACAATATTGTTCTACCCAAGCATTTGCACTGTTAAGCACAAGCGCAGTTACAAATGCGCTGTTCTTACAGACTGCATCAATGAATCGAACCTCGTCGTTTTGGATACACAGAGAGAGCTGAACACTGGTGACTGCAAGTGCATCGCTCCATTCAGAGTATTTGCAGGAGTCGTCCACGAGGGCGTTTATGTTAAGTTGCGGTGGAGGTTCAGAGCAATTGGGCTTCAGCCAGCTGTTTTCGTCATTTGAGTACACGACCATAAAAAAGTCGATGCTCTCGCACAAAAGCCTCTCCATGCGCTCCATGTCATTATTCCAACAGAATGTCACGATTGATGGATCGATTGTTTCAACGGTCCACGTGCTATAAGAACAATACAGGTTCACTATGTACGTGTCCGATGAATTTGCACAGTATCCCCACACCCAAGCGTTACTGGGATTCCCAAGCAACACTTCCATAACATTAGCATTGTTACACACAGCAGGGACAAATGCCTCACGATCATTTTCACTGCACATAGAGAGCAGAGCCGGGTCCACAGCACCAGCGCTAGTCCAGTTTTTGTAGTCGCACAGAAGTTCGTTAAGGCTGAGGGCAGACCGAGCAATACGTCGACTTGATTTTGTGGTGACGGGTTCACTGCAGGGCTCCATGAGAGGTAAGATGATGTGCTGGATCATCTGACACATGTTCCTCCACACGCGCGCCACCTCGGTTTGGGAGAGTTTGCTGACAGCTTGACACATCTGATACAGGACATAAGACTCCTGAGACTGCGATGCTAAAATTGCTGCACAAAGGGTTTCATTAAGTTCATTCAGGCTTTGCTGTTCGCAGGAAAGACCGAATGTGGGGATGTCCACAGAACCTGTACGGCCGAACAGGACGCTGCCTGAGGTTTGGCATTCTGGGTAGATGCAGGGAAGAGACTCAGGACCCAAAAAAATATCCAGAAGTGATTGTCCGAAGGACCAGCTGACATTATGATTCATGCCCCTGAACAGAGAAAACAAGACGTTGTTTAAGAAATAAGCCTTTATATTTTTATTAACCTTTATAGTTGTATTCATTTGTTTGCTCATTACTTTCACAATGCTGATCGATGGCAACTTTGGTAAAAGGACTTTCTGAACTGCATTTTTTATTATCATTGTTGTATTTAGGCTTCTTTAATACACTACAATACAATATCATATAACATTGATTCCAAATACTTACCACATGATAAGCTGTTTTAGGTCACCTGTATACAGAAGACAGATGGAGACAGAGAAACTAATTTATTGTTCAGAAAGAGAGACATTTTCAAACATATGTCGAAACTAACATTCGAGATCAGAAGTGACAAAATGACACACCTTGTTGACAATTCTCGCTCCTGTTTAGATTAGGGATCTCAATGCCGAACTGCAATCCGAGCTGTAGAAAATCCACTGGAGTTTGAAGGACACTCATGATTCCAGACATGAATGACAATACAGGAGGAACTGCCACGTTCATAAGGCCGTTCCAGAAGGTAATGAAGTTGTCTGACAGTAGATAAAGCGGAAGATCCGAGGACAAAGCATTCGTCAGCATCTCCTGAACAGAATTCAACTGAGCTATGGTGATGTCCGCCAGTCGCACATTGAACGTTGGTGTGCAGACTTCAGTTTTAACCGAGGAGATCAGAGAAAGTATCTGTTGATTCAATGATGACGAAATAGTACTGGCTAAGTCAGCCTGCCATCCACAGTTCTGTCGGTCCGCTAAAACACAAATTAAAGCCTGAGGGAGAGTTTCAATGAAACTGTTGACCAGCATTGGCTGGTATATTGAGTATAAACTGTTAAAAATCGTTAAATAGGTATCTAGGTTAGTGCCGTCACTTGCAATTCTCTCACGAAGTCCGGTCATTCTGTTCTTATTCTGATGAAGACTTGACCTTTCACCCCGAGCCTCATCGTTGTCTTCTTTGGACAAGGACCTAATGTTATCTATCAAAATTTGTATGTTTCTCTCAAATTCATCCTCACTCTTGGAGGCCATTTTGCCCTGTCGGCTGATGGTCTTGGGAAACGCGCGATTTCTTGAGTCACTAGACGCAATCCCTTTGAAAGAGGGAGAAAATGTTGTCAACAATACATTGTGCGTTGTACGTTGATGATTCAGATGAATATTATGCACCTAACATATTATACAGAACCATAATCACAGCAGAAACGACTTACAAATCGATGTACCAGTTTTAAACCAAAGTTAAGCAAAGTGCGCGTCAGACAGTTGCGCGCCTTTCCTCAGTCAGTCGGCAGAACAGCGCGCGCTCTCGTGTCTTTTAAAATATATACTATACTTTACATACTAATGTTGTATATACTATACTACATAAATTGATCGATATATTTATTCATTAGTTAAAGTTATTAGAGCAAATAAGTATTTTAGTGATTTCAGAAAGATGTGACACGTCTCATTCAACATGTAGACTAGTAAGTAATGACTAAAAATTGAGAGACGCCCCCTACACTGAAGAGGTAATAAATTAATCTAATGTTTACCTAGTTAATTAAATGTCAATTATATTTTAATGCACAATGTGTACATGCAATGTCCGAGAGGTGAAGAACCGTAAAATCTGTGTTAGCCTGTAGTGCGCTAAAATATACACGTTGA
>JAZGTI010002502.1:0-36004 GCA_036877585.1 Botia kubotai
TTTATTCGAATATGTATTTATATATTAATAAATGCACAATAACCACTTAACTCTTTGTTAAGCATTATATAATGTTTGTTGTTATTTGTTAAAGAAAAATATTATAAAGTATTACTTAATTTGGTAGTAAATGTTTCTGAATATACAACAGCAATAACAAATGATAACCGTATCTCTCAAAACGAATTGTCACCTAATGGAGAGAAGTTCAGACATATGGCTAGATTAAAATAAATGGTCTTTTTGGTCGTTGAAAGATTAGTCAGTCAGTCTTTCACTTTGAACTGAACATAAATGCATAGTAAACTGACAGATAAATTTTGTGTGTCGTGTTTATCTGCGTATGTCATTAGAACTGATAACTAAATCATAACTGATTGGCATGATGTTTCCTAGGTTGCCCAGCGGTTCTGGCTGCGTTTCGTCTCGCTCTGGTTCCTCCAGGTCCCCAGGTGGCGCTGCTGTGGCTCGCTGCCAGCCCTTTCTACTACGAGTGCTCCGGGCAGCACTTCCGCTGCAGCTCCTACTCCTGCTCATAGTGGGCCTGACCTGTCTGGTGCCCATGACTGAGGAAGATTACAGTTGCACTCATGCAAACAATTTTGCCCGATCTTTCCATCCCATGCTCCGCTACACCAACGGCCCACCGCCTGTATGAGCAGGACGAGACCTTACGAATGCCTTCATATATTTATAATATTCAGAGTTCTTGCAGGGCATAGCAGGACACAAAATGGACTAGTGTGGCATCTCTGTTAGCCAAAGTTCCTGCTCCTGTAGTTCACAACTGCTGCTAAAATTCATTTCTCTCACTCAATGAACTGTGTACCACTATTAAGATCATTGCAATGTAGATTAGTGTTGGATTTCTGTACTTTGGGGCGAAAATCATTGAGTGCAGCCAAACTGATAAACCTTATCTGCCCCAAAGAAACAAGAAAAACTATGGAAACGTATTTATGTACTTGACATATAGCACTGACATAAGCATAGGGTACTGCACTTAAACCGTCCATAGAAATGGCCAAAAGTATTTGTTTAGAATAATGAGTGTTTTATTTTTTTATTATTTAAGATTAAAACTGTAGAAAAAAAGTTATTTTCAGTATTATTTAAATACGGTTTGTTTTTGCATGGCAATTCAACTTTTTTTATTTTATGTGGCATGGAGTTTACACAAATGCAATACAATCACTGATGTGTGCTTTTTACTGATATCTACTTATCGTATCCTAATTTGTCTTATAAGACAGTGTGACAAAAACATTATGATTACAATGTCTATGCCTATTTATGTATGTACAGTTTGCTAATGCTGACAATAAAAATATAAATCTTTTCATTGACTATATATGGATAATTCTGCTGGTTTACTCATATTTACCTGAAATATGCTGATTTGATCAGATCTGTAATTTATGCCTTTAATTGTGCCATATCATATAAACTGTGTATGTGTGAAATCACTGATAAATGCAACATTAATGTTAACTGGTGTATGACTAAGCGAATACACGCAAGAGAGAATAAACCTAAAAGATTTCAGATCATAATCACACAATCGGACGTCACACAACAAACACAACCAAATGATAAAGTAACACAATGTATTAAGGCAGTCAGTGTCAGTTATTTGTCTCAGTTTCACATATGCATAACAGTGATTATGCCATAAAAACAGTTATTGTAGGTCGTAAAAATTGGTTACGATAATAAATCACATGCATGCAACATAAAAATAAAGTGTACATCATTTTTTAATTTCTTTTTATGATGACCTGTAGGCGGCGCTCCTGTGCTCGTTTGTTTAAGGTAACGTTTGTGAATGTCTATTCTGTCATCTGCTTTGACTTTCAAGACCTTATGAATCTGATCTGCCCATTGCACCAGCCAGGTTCATTTATACATGTGTTAATCTGGTTAGGTGAATCTATCTGAACTTACTGTTAGGTGAAAGCTCTTAAGGCACATACAAAGACTCCAATTTAATTAGTGGGTAGCTACACTGTAATAACTCATAGTCCACAAACTGTTCTACCAGTATGTTTCAGAGGCTGTGATTCAGGAGCGGGGACTGTGGCTGAGACAGGCTGGGTTGGGCTTCATGACTCCAGGGCCTCTGGAGGGACTGCTGCTGGTTGTGGGTGCGAGGGTGGATCTTTCTCACTTGGTGCCCAGGGTCGCTGCACCTTTCCTGAAGAGTGGAATTGGTGAGCGTCCAGCATCTCCAGCAAAAGGTCATACAGTGGGACACGATTCTTGCATTTCATTCTATATAAATGCTCCATTCCTTTGTTGCTTTGAAAGGAAAAGAATTAAGGATTTTTAGAACACCTCCTGCACCTATAACCAAATATTTTCATTTTGTTTACCTCATGTGTCTGATATGGGAGAGCAGCAGCAGGAGCTGCGCCTGGCGTCTGGACTGCAGCTGCGGCGATGCACCAGATTTACTGATGCGGTATATAAGTGCATCAGTGATGTTATCCAGCATGCACTGCACCATGAAGCTGTCTGTCAGGGGCTCCACAGGACAGGAGCAGAATGAAAACACACCTGACCAAATAAACATGAAGCAGGTGTATCTCATGTTAAAGAGGAGCTGACATCTTGGACATAATAAAAGTACAACATCATGATTGTAAGTTATTCGCTTTTATACAGATATTATAGAAACAGTTATTAACAGTTAGTTATTATAAGTTATTAACAGTTAGAAAACCTGTCTGGAACACCACCAATGACAAGAACAGTTCTATGACAAGAACTGTTATATAATTAATAATACAAATGTGTAACTTGAATGCACGGTAAGTCACTTTGGATAAAAGCATCTGCCAAAGGCCTAAAATGTAATATTTGGGATTTTATCTTTCACTCAGTTGTGATTGTTTGCTGTACACTCACCAGAATTAAGAAGTACGATGGCCTTGAGACACACAAACTCCTCCGACTTAAGTCTGAGGCTGCGGAATCGAGCCACGGTTGCCAAGAGCATGTCGAAAATCTCAGCCATTCCCTCAACACATTCTCCTTCACTCCTGTAAAGCAAAAGGTCAGAAATGTATCCATGCTTTATCCAGGAAATGACTTGTGCCATTTCATGTCTGTCTCATAATTGCTCTCACTTCTAACTTCCTGTTGTTTCATCCCCCTTTCAACCATCCCTACCACTTCATCCTCCCTCCTCATTAAACCAATCAATTCATATTAGTCAGCGATGCAATTCATATTAGTCAGCGATGAGGCTATTCCTTCACAGCCTTTTAAAGACTCTATTCCTTATTGGGCTCTTCAATTACACGCTACCTGTGACATGGTCTTCTGAAGAGGAACACTAAGCTCTCCAGAAAATAGTTCACATCCTTTCTAACAATCAATTTTTTTCTAGTTTACAATATATTACAATATATTTATAGTATTCAAGCTCACAGATTCAATATCAGGTAAAAACTATTAAGAGATTAAATTACGAAGTGGGAGTAAAACATAAGCAGAGCTGTTTATGTGGAGATTTATTCAAATTTTACATTTATACCCACAGGTCTCCGTCATAGTCTTTTGCCTCTTTTTTCATTACTATTAAAATTCAAGCAAGGCTAAATTTAATAAAAAACAATTTAACCTTTTTTGATTAAATTATCGAAGCATGAAAATTCGCTAAGAATTTTGTCTACACACTATGCCTACCTTACTAGATAAAAAAGTCATGCTAAGGCTAAGAGTATCAGCCGATTAGTTTAAGTTCTGGTTCA
The DNA here is from genome assembly GCA_036877585.1 of Botia kubotai. Classification (NCBI taxonomy): domain Eukaryota; kingdom Metazoa; phylum Chordata; class Actinopteri; order Cypriniformes; family Botiidae; genus Botia; species Botia kubotai. The sequence goes on from JAZGTI010002502.1 coordinate 3,756, forward strand.
ATCCTAATTTTAGCCACTATACTAAATGATTTCCATTTCAAAATATTTATTTAAAAGAAAGATTCTTGACAGTGGCCTACAAGAGGAGGTTCAGAACATACAGTACCTATCGAGGATGAGGTCCTGAGCAAAGATGAGTTTTCCAGGCGAATGAATAGACCTCCATATAAGTCCAATCATTAACACCTCTAGCCAGGAACTCTCCAGCAGCTGAACCTGGTTATGAAGGGAAAGGTCCTGGAACCCTGAAGGGCAAAGTGTATAAATCCATTTATTATAATAAATAATAAATACATTTTACTTCGAAAACTACAATCCCTTTATTTAAATACTCCATCAAGCTGTATAATGAGATATTCATGTCTATAGCATAAACTGTGAGACATGGTTAAAACTTATACCCATCCAAAACCTTTAGAATGAGCAATAATGATGATGCGCGACAGTCATTAAAACATATATTAGCATTTTTTTTGTTTACTGGTATTGAAATAATCTTTCTTGGTTTTGTATATGAGGGTTATAAGATGACTTATATCAGATGACTTACAGTAAAATTGAAATCTTGTCTGCTGTATCTCATTTAAGACAGTGTTTACTTCTCTGTGGAGGTTTAATTAAGACCTCTGAACAGCAAATGTAATGGATCACTTAAACTCCCAACAGGTCTTTGCATACGAGTTAGATAGCTAACTATAATGATAACTACAGATAACTATAATAACCCCTTATATGTTCTTTCTCTTTATGCCTGTGACCTTTATGCCTGCTCGCACCCGTTCTTTCAAAACCTGCTACCACGGTTACAAATAACTGGCAAGGCGGTCGCCATGGATACTTCTCCCTGAACTGAGTCCTCTGGTTTTATAAACCATTGCCCTGATGTTACGCTCAGAATAAAAGCAACTGAACTCTGATTCTGACTGATCTTTGAATGGGTGGAGTGAAAAAAATAACAGAGAAATAAGAAACAAATAGTTTTTTCTACTTTTTTACCTGGTACTTTCTTAGCCCACGCAACCATGTGAACAAGCTCTTTATCCGCTATATTCGTGAGCAGTGACATCATGGTTATCTCTGTGTAGGGACGACTGTATTTCTGCCGTGAACAGACAGCTGGTGGCTCCGCCCCCAGAAGCAACACCAGCACCTGTTCTGGGGCCATGCGTAAGGCACTGACCACCCCTCCACTTCTTCTCTTCCTCTTGTTCTGTGGTGGAGCCGCCTTCAATCCTGCATGACTCGGCTGCTCATTGTAGCTGTTGTCACGGTCACTGCCACTCCTTCTCCTCTGACGCCTGATAGCCCGGCCAGGCCTGATAGCACGGTCCTTACGAATACCTGCCAATGGAAATGATGGGATCCAATCAAACTCATCATTCCCCCCATGACTTTAACTCTCTTTTCAAACTATATGAAGAAAACATGGGATACCATAATGTTTTTAAATTTAATAAATTCCTAACTACTTAAATTTAATTAATACATTCTTTTGTAATATATTCTTATTCTTATTCTTATTATATAAATTCCTTCATTATTTTTGTAAGAAAACAGTTTTGCACTGTGTTTGAGATGATTGGAAGTATATACTATGCATACCTCCTTTCATCATCCCTACTTCATAGCACTTGCGTAGTCTGCATGCTTGGCAGCTCTTCCTGCGGTTTCTGTCGATAGTACACTGGTTGGTCGCTGGACAAACATAGTCATTGTGACCTAGAGGCAGAAAAATAAAGAATGATTTGTTATTAATGTTCATTCTTTAACTGCTGTTCTAAGATCAGTTTTAGATAGATTTAACTGTGTTAGCAATATGTAAATAAGGTTCTGACACAAATAGTGTAGCGCATTGATAGCCTTGGACCTGGTTAAGTGCTGAATGCCAGAACATGCTGTTTCAACACTCTAAATGAAATTTCAAATTAGATCATTTGTGTCTGAGCCAAAAATGTCACACACACACCTACTCACCCACTCCACAGACAAAAATCCAATCGCTTGTATAAAAACCAGCACATAATCCTAATTAAGGTTTGTAATAGGATATTTCATATCTGATAAATAATGTAAAAAATTTAGACGCTAACAAAATAATTGCAGAGCACGTATTGTAGTTGAGTCTATAGCAGACATGGTAAGTTTAATGCTTAAACTAAAACAGACCCATTAACTAAAAAGGGCAACCCTGCACAGTCAGCACTGCCCTTAAACAAGCCTCGGATTGTTCCCTGAAACTGCTGTTTACATCACTGTGACAAAGACGTGGACAAAACAGCTTCTGCCCAAACGCAAACACACTTAGGAAAAATGTTTATCTTAAGGATCTGAAAATAAGGATAAGAATTTGTTTATTTCCGCTACCCAAATTGATACAGTAGTTCAGATTTTTGCTTGACCTGCCAAATTTTTACTGGTCATTACAACAAACAAACAAACAAACAATAAATGAATGAATAAAATATCTTTTAAAAATGTTTTGTTTACATAGGTTTAAATAATATTTTTAAACCCTAATATACAATATTACAAAAGGAGAAGATATCACACAACACATTAAAGGAAACATATTTTACAGGATATCATTTGGAAGCAACACAGTAAGTCATTTCCCCCTGCAGGTTTCCTGCTGAAGGAACCACTGACTACTGTGTCAGGGTCAGACCAAAACATCTACACAGCCTGTCATCTCACCGCCTCAACCCAGCCCTGCAGCCCCTTACAACGCAATACAGAGCCACCAATGAGGTGCAGGTAGAGATATATGTGTGCTGCCATTGTGATGGTTTAGGTGGTGTCTCATCAGAGCTTGTGTGTGTCAGAATTTGATTTTCACCTTTTTCTATTAGCTTTAAAAGAAAGCACACTAGGGAACATGTACGGCTGATTACCTACTGCACAGATTCACACATTTGGGCAATTCTAGCCTGTAACTGTGTCATATATATTAATATCTTTTTTGATAAATTAATTTGTTTCCAAGAAATGCATCTCTATGGAGTATTAGTATTATAGAACTGCTATTGTTGTGTGCAGGTATACACAAAATAATGTATAATCTATAAATTGTAATAAAACCTTTTATATAGGCAAGAATGCTCTTCAAATCTCATGTAATTTTATCATTGAATTAAGACAATGAATGTCCACTTATATTTACAAAAAGATTTTTAACACACATTTGTCAGCTGTAAAGGAGAATAAGGCATAACAATGTTAGTTTTAAGGCTAACACTTTTGTCTAATTTTATGCTAGTTTTGCACAGACGCTAGTTACCCTGAGTGCTCCTCTTGAAGAAGGCTTTACAGCCCTCACAGGACCAGACTCCATAATGATAGCCAGAGGCATAGTCACTGCACACCGCACAGAACTGCGTCTCTTTCCCCAGATCAAACCCTCCTGCAGCTCTTGATCTGTTGTACAGCTCCTGTCTTTCTGTAGCACTGCACAATTCTTCACACAAGCCAACACCTGCCTGCTGAGAAGATACAACACTGGACCTGAGGACAGGAAGAGGTACCGGGTCAAATGTCATGAGAGGGAAATTTCATTTACTAAACAGATTATGAAATATTGAAAGTATAATATAAGGGAGATTCTCTAATTAATAGAGCTTTTGACTGCCTGACATATCTTTAAAAATATTTAAACATTTGTAAATGTATACATATTTTGCAAGTATTTTACCATTTATTTTTTTTAAAGTACAAAAATATTTCAATATTACAAATATTTGAAAAACAAATTTTCAAACTACAGTATGTAAAAATATCATGTCTTGCCCTTCACACTTCAAGTGGATTTTGCTATAATATATGATGATAGATTTGCATTATTGTAGTGTCAACATTGTACACTAAAATTCTCAAAAGGTAACATTTTGGAAGTGATGCCTACATAACTCTCTCTACGTAACAGTCTTAAAATTATGCTTGGAATACCATCTGTTAATCGCTAATCAAAGTTCCTGTGGCTCAATTAGTAGAGCATCGCACCTAGCAGCGCAAAGGTTGTGGGTTCGATTGCCAGGGAACACAGGTACTGTTTAAAAATTATTATCCAAATTATCCAAAGTCGGTTTGGATAAAAGCGTCTGCCAAATGCATACATGTAATGACTGGAATTGGTAATAAAGCTAGACCTATTACTTCTTTTATTTTATAAGTGTAGTTATTAAAAAGGTCATGGTTTGTAAAGCATATTTAACATATGAAGACAATTACTTATCTGTATCCAATTAGTATCTGTATAATATTACATTTTTAAGACAGTCAATATAAATTGGCTTTACAAGCCTAGTGTGAAAGGTGTTTTTTGAAAATTACCTTAGCATGCAGGTAACCGGGCAGAATTTAAAAGTGACATATCCAAACATTATGCCTCAATAAATCAGGTGTAAAAGAACTCCTGCCTGATCCACCTAATCTGATTCTTTCCACCTAATCTGTAATTTCTTTCTACATTATCAACACTACATTGTAATTACATTAAAATATACATTACTTTCATGCCCAGAGTTCATACATACAAGACCAAGCTCCACTGACCTGTAGACTGTGCTAGAGGAGGCGTCCAGGTAATAGGACACCTGTTGAGTAGAGTGCTGGCCTCCATGATGGCTGAGATACAGGGACAGCTGAGGGCTGGAGGGTGCAAACATGAGTGGGCTGTTGGATCCGGTGCCTAAGGACTGCAAATGTTCTTCAACAGGGGGAGAGTGAGGGTCTGGGGGTGCTGGGTAGTATCCGACAGAGGAAGGTTCAGTGGGCGATGAGGTGCTGTAGGTCTGGGTTGGGTTTGGGTACTCATAAGCTCCATCAAGGTAGTTGACAGAAGAGGTGATGGCCCCCGCTCTGTGCTCCTCTTTGGGGTACATCAGCGAGAGTTTGTGGAAAGTGGGTGGCGAGGAAGGTCCCTCCAGATCTTCTCTCTCTGGGCTTGGGCTGGTTCTGCGTTGCTGCCTGGCATCAGCAGCCTCTCTGCTGGTCTGCCCTCCAGACATCACCATGGAAACACACACACAGCCAGCATAATTTTGGGTATCTGTTTATAAGCCACGAGTGAAAGACTTCAGTTTCTGACGTTTTTAAGCTCTATTTTTGCCTCCCACGGTCTCTTCCCCTTGCACTGCTTTTCCTCCACCCTGCTGCTCTGCCTACTCTCTTATAAAAAACCTTTTCTTATCCAACTCTCCATGTGTAGAGATGACAAAGTGTCACATTGAACATGCTTCTTAGCTTCTACCAAAGGGGCTTTTCTATTAAACAGGAAATTAACAAGACAGGAAACGGTCAATTTAACTAATTTAAAAAACAGGTTGGTTATAATCTAATACAGTTTTGGAAAGTATGAAAATCAATCGATTCTTTTCAAAAAACATTTTTGCTGAATCTTTTACACCCTTACCTGAATCCGAACAGTCTTTTGATTTGAACCTTAGCCCCGACACGAGCACATAACCTCTCTGTGCATATCTCTGTCTTCCTGTGTCTCTCCTACTCACTGTCTGTAGCTCAAACAAATTAAAGACAGCCCAGGTCGATATTGACGGTTGCTCTCAGAGCAGGTCATGGCAACCAGGTAAACAAGCGATAGAAGGTCACCATCTGATTCATTGCAGGTGATACGTTTTAATCCACCCCGCTACATACTGCCACCATGAGAAAAGATCATTTGAATAATAACATTTCACAGAGGCTTAAAAAGGAGAAAACAAGTTAACAAGTAATATGGTCAAATGTGAATAAGAAAATAACAGTTTCGGTTGTACATGAAAACAAAATGGAAAGTGTGTGTGGGCGTCAATGTCCGTTATTAATTTCGAGGGGAATTCCGTGTTATAGGGGCTATACGACTGCAACTGTTAAAGAGAAGCAAGCAACTAATGCTCTCCATGTTGGTGTATACAATAAATCTCTACAAGTCAAATAAGTGATTATCTTTTAAACTCAAACTAAGTAGTCAAACTGAATTTCTGCGGTTTAGATTTCACCATTTACAGTTCAAAGTTTTAGGTCACCGAAACAGTGACCTTTATTTCCAGAGAAAAAGCAGATACACAGACTCTATCTGACCCCTAAACAACAAAAAATAACGTTTATTACGTAACAAATGCTTTGGTGGTTCTTGGCCCTTTTCTCTCCGCTGCAGAACAGAGGCAGGGCCCATTGTACACCCCTGAAAATATACACACCAGAAAACATTCTGTAAAAGGAAACAAACTGCACTCAGAGATGATACGTCTGAAGTGTTTGTGCTGGGAACATTTCTGCCAACATAACTTGATAAATCTTGATAAAGAACATCAGAAAATGGCGATTAACAAAGCAATTAAACTCATCCCTAGAACTCACTCAACCCTTTGTTAGATGATTACATTATAAGAGCAAACACCGTACAATACAGCAAAATAAAGCACAGTAAAGAAAATGTGTTTTAAGCTTTATTTAATTGCAATTTAATTTCCAAAACAAAGAATACTGGCATCCTATTTTCAGCATGCTTATTAATAAGCTTAAATAGAATTAATCATCATACAATTCAAATCACAAATTCCACACATCTGGTAAACTTTGAAACAGTAGTGCTAGTCAATCCAAAGTGTAAACTATATTTCAAAAATAATGTACAGACAATATTTTATATAACATGTAAACCATGGTGATTTTGCTATTGCCTGTTAAAATGCAGTTACTTTATTAAGTTGTCAGTGATGTACTCATGCAAAGCCTTATTAATTTCACAACATTCTGATGGACAAACTATAAAATGTTGCATTTTTGTTCAAAATACACAGTGCATACTTCTGCCTCACAAACTTAAGGATTGGGTCAAATCCAAACTGAACCTATCTAGAAGTTAAATTTACATTCGGTTTTTTTCTTTAATTTACTGTGCATCACAACAACAACTATGGGGTTTCGTTGATTTTTGTAGTACCTACATGCACAGCATGTAACAACTACACAATGATAATTGGCAGTACAAACAAGCTGTTTATTCTCAAATTCATTATTCTATACAGAACATTTAAATTTTAAATTGCTTTCAGTGTGTGATTTACAGAAGCTGAAGGATCCATTAACTTGTTTGCTTTACACCAAACCAACCACTGGATGCAAGCTCAAGCAAAATCAAAATGGCAGACATTTGTTTGGCATGTTGTTAACTGTTTATAAGTGGTAACTTAACTTGTTTACAGTTTACAAGTGCACGACTTAGAAACCTCTTCCTTGGTTCTCCATTCTTCCTTGGTTCTACTGCTGTCTGTGTGGACTACAGAACTGAATCACAGCGTATTTACCATTAGTCATCCAGTCTGGATCCTCAGAGCTGAGCTTCTCAGCCTGCCCTGGCTGTAAGCCTACCTGAACATTAGCCTTCAGTGTTCTGATACTACAAAGTGGGGCAGGCTGGAACCCTCTCAACGCTTGGTCAAAGAGAACCGTGTGTTCCCATGTTCTATCACCAGTCAGCTTTCGGTAGTTCAGGTCTCCTTTAAACAGAATCAGGTCAGAACCCTGTAGCATGGCATAAAGATCAGCTGCGTCACTTGCCATATCGCAAAACTCATGAGGCAAGGTCCAAAACAGGTGGTCGTGGTAGGACCAGGTGCCTTCCTTCATGAAGTGCTTCCATTGGACACCGCTGGATGACATCCACTTATGATTGGATGCCATGACCTGCATGATGGTCCAGTCAAAGTCTTGCTTTGTGACGTCTGAGACAAACCATGGGAAGGACTTGCCATAAAATCGAATGTGCTTCGCAAGCCCTGCGGAAACAAGGAAATCAGCGAGGACGAGATCTGTGACAAGCTCAAATCCGGCATTGTCCAAAACAATGTCGACTCTTGCACGTTTCGTTCCTGAAGATCCAGAGCCTTGAGCGGCAACCAGCGTTGACCAAACCTTGTTGGAGTCATCCACTAGGATGAAGCGCTGGAGATCAGCTAGAGAGTCAATGGGACTAGACTTTTGAGAATTGTCCCGACCGGCAGAGATGGAGAGATCACACCTGTTTCCCCACAATGAGACCTACACAAACATCCAGAAGTAAACCAAATTACCATTACATGCCACCAACAGTGTAATAGCAATGAAGTACACAAATACAGTTCTCTCTATTTTCAGCGCACAGTCCAGGAACTTGGCACCACAAACTGGATATAATTTAGGGTAGTAAGATTGTGTGGTCTACATAAAAGATGTGACTCATTAAGCTTATGGTCAACAACTTTTCAGTCTGTACTTTTAAATGTCCCTCCAGGATAATAGGCTCTGTAGGAATCATCAAACTCAATAACAGTTGTCACATAAACAAGGAGAGTGTTGCTGATGTTTTGATGAAATATAACGTTTTTATAAATTATATATAAAGTGTATACCCTGCAGAACCAGTGAACATATTCTATACGAGGCCTACGACTACAACTGACAACAGAAAGTAAACGAAGGAAATGAATGAGTGTCCATTAAACACTCTTGCATGCAGAACTTCTTTCTTACATCACAGATTTGGACAGAGGTACTATGGCGGAGTCACACAAAACAGTACAGTGTGCAAGTGCTGTTGTGGTACTTTACCAGCACTCTTGGAACTAGAACTGTTGTACAAACAATTTCAAGGACTAGATCTAACAGTTGTTTTGGGTAAGAGCATTGACAAACCAACCTGCAACAACCTGAGAAAGTGTTCCTGCAGCTGCACCTCAGACATGTTCTCCATGTTGGTGATGAGCTCTTGAAGGTACGTACAGAGGGACATAATCGCTTTTTGAGACTCAAAAAAGCTTTGCGTTTTTGCCTCCTTAAACACATCGAAATTATCCATCGGTGGACTTAAAACAAACAGATGAAACAAAGTCCATTAAACCATTCAAAATATACAAACAATAGCACTGCAAAAAAAACGTAAATCAGTTATAAGGTTTAAATAATGTTAATGAGAAATTGTTATAGTTCGTATTAGGATTTCTGCCTTACTTCAGATACAAAGCCTCCTGGATCCTCCGGTACATATAGCACTCCATATACAGCCATGGGGACTTGAACCAGCTGACAGGTTGTCCATCCTCCAACAGGTCTTGCTGTCTTTGCATGTACTGGTTCCAGGTCTCCGTGTCATGAGCATCATCAGCCAACGCCAGCACAGGTTTATCTGTCTGCAGTTCATTCCTCAGCTTGGACAGGAAGGAAATAGCTCTTTTCTCTGCCTGGACACCCTCCTGATAAAACAGGTTGTCTACAAGTTAAATGTGGCAAACTGACTCCCCAGATAAGGTCAGATATGATCACAAATTGTGTATATAAAAGTCTTACAGTAAGAATCATAAAATTATATGACCTTAATCACTTAAAGTGAAAAGATAATGGGTAAAAAAAATAATGATAAAAATTAGAAGTTCATATTTACTTGGTAATAATTATTGAAAGATCACAGCAATGATAAAATAGACATTAATGATGAAAGATCTTTTATACCTCTCCATACTGCTTGAAGAAATATTCTTTATTGCGATGTATTGTGTCTATTACTTTTGTCAGTATAGTTGGTAGCCTGTCTCTGACAGTCAGGTAGGCAAATGACCTAGAAAGTAAGACAATAAGTAAAATAGATACTGATAAACACAGAGAAAAACGTCTCTCTTCAAGCAGCAGTATACACGTTAAGATCAATGAGAGACGAAATAGCTAACGCAAACCCTAATAATCATTCTTTCCGACTCTAACCTCACTTTCAATGCGCCTACAGTATGCTGCCTCAAAACACTTTCTAGGTAGGGAGATTACTAGGTTTAGTGAGATTACTATACAACCTACACTACACAGCCTACTTGCCTAAAAGCAGTATTCGCTTATTGTTTCAGATACGACACACAGAGACATTTAATTCTTCACTGTAGCCTGATAATGTAGAAATGACGTAAACAGTAAAATCAGTACTGTTATTAGAAAGACATACCCCTCGAATTTGGCAGAGAGTGACAGCGGGGCCAAGGTTCCCTCTACCTCCATTTTTGCAAACCGGAAGGACTGGTGAAGATTTTCAACAGAAACTTTATTTAAGAGTGATCGGTGATCAATTTACAATATGACGTTCCGATTTAAAAACCCTTCAATACACACTGTCTATTCTTCATTTGCATAACGTGTATACACATGCACTTACATACTTGAGCATGTTCCTTATTGTTATATAATGAATAATTCGCCAGTTTTAATCCGCCAATCTCTTGATCCACTACTGACCTCTTGTGGCCATCAAAAGAAATGCCAAATAACATGATTGAGATGAAATTATTTTAGTGGATTTTATTTTATTCACAAATGTTGAATTTGCCTGTTAAGCAGTGGCTCAGGATATACTGTATCTGTAACATTCTTCCAGTGAAGATCTAAACGTTGTTACTGATTGACTGTTACTGATCTTAAACACATTTACTGGTTTAATATATCAACTCTAGCTTTAATGTCCAGAAACAAAATGTGTAACCAACTAAATTAATACGACTGTGTAGTGATCTGATATTTTTCAATCTTTCTACCATTTGTTTTTAATAAAAACATATTTAAGGAAGCTCGCGTGATTTAATGATCTATAAACCATGGTCCCAGATGCGTTATCGCCTCACCAGACCACGAGGCCGTGTATGAAGTCACCACCCCCAACTTCCCTTTCCTTGGTCTTTTTTTGTTGTTGTTGCAAAACCCACAATTTATCTGTGACTGGCGTTCTCGTTTTGCACTTATAAACTTTCAGGCTGTTTGAATACTTTACGAAAATATATAAACTGCGTATTTTACGCAGTTCTTTCATGTATTTGTGCATGTTATTCCCCTACGTTCCCGATATCCTGAGGCCTGGTCAAGCACGCATCCTGTTCCTCTGAAAGCTGTGGACCTCTGTGTACAAACAAAATTAAAATGTGATTTTCACTATTTTCAGCTCCCTTTTTACGGTTTAAAATGTAACCAATTATTTAATGTTAAGGGTAAACGTTCATTTAAATGAACCGCGAAAGAAAAATAATGTCACTTATAATAAAATGCAGCTGCTTTAAGCATAACTTAAGGTCATTGTGGTGCCAGTGGCTTAATTGTAAGAAACATATGTTCCATTTATTCGTCATATTTATTATTTTACTAAGATACAAATATATATATAAGATCACAAATGTAGGTTCTCAAATAGGTCTCAAGACTTTATAACTATGTTAATAAAAAACGGTTTACAGAAGCAAATAAAATACAATTGTGCAATGTATACCACCCTAATATTGCAACAGTGGTATAACATAAACGATTTAACATCAACATACTTTGTGATTATTTTATTGATATATTTTATTTCGTTTAAATACATTGTTGAAAATGCTGACATTATGCATTTAAAAAAATACACGCTACAGTTCATTGTAGACTGTGGGTCATGTGGGTAAGCTTATTTCTCATGCGTCTGTTAAACAGCCTAATCTGTCAACTAAAATGCAAATACCGCTTTAGCGTGTATCTGTCTCGATACGTTATCTTCATGTGGGGGTGGGTCGGGTGACCTACGGCTATCCAACGACACCCAAAACCGTTTATGCGCAACGTTCACCAACGACACATTTTATCGCTCCTGAATGATCGCCCAACATTCACCTCCGCCGCACCGTAAACACAGTGAATGATATAGTACTGTTCACTAGATCACTCATTTGGCTGCGTCTTCCGCCACAGTCCGTTTGTTTTGGCGTCCGAGGGAAGTGGGTTTTACAACCGCTGTTTTTAAGCCCTTTAAGTCAGTCATGTGATTGTAACGTAACCCGACCGGAAAACACCGACGACCATCGCCGCCAATGCTGCGTTTGAGAGGAGCAGAGCAGCTGCGTGCCCAACGGACAACTCCCCCGGTAGCAGACAACTCACCAAACTCCACACGATCAGTCGGAGGAAAGGTACGTGTATGCTTGCACCTATCAACGTTGATAATTTCCTGTTTCTTTTCTGAATTAGTTTATTTAGTTCAGCACATTTATTCGGTGATCGCCCCTTCCCCCCGCGTGCGGGAGTGTGTGTGTCCGTTTCACGAAGCTCCGTTTATTTTTGATTCTCGCAGAGCAGATCACCTTCATTCTGCGTGTATTGTTGTTGTTATTATACTTTCCTTTTCTGCTATCCTCCCGACATATTGTTGGATCGTGTGTTAGTTGGGCGTCTACGGGTTGATCGTATCAGTCGTTCACGTTTCAGTTTTTGACGGTTTGTTTTCTATTTGCGAAGAAAAACAGATTGCGGAAGTGGTCGGTCTCTGCGGGAGATCTGTCCGTTCCACGTGTCTCCGTAGTGGGCGGGGCTAGTTTACAACACCACAATGAGAGGAAGTTAGTAACTATAAAATCGAAAATGTAGATGTTTTATCGCTGAATGAGGAACTGTAATGGTTGTTTCAAATATATTTTGGCGACCAATTTAAATATATTTCTATATATATTCCTTTTGCAATTTTCATACACGGTATTATAGGAGTATGACGTGTATATGTCTTTTATGTTCAGTTGATTGCTAAACACTGAGTGGGCTGGAAAGACGTGCATGCACAGTTATGTGACATTATAGCCTTTGCTGTCAAAGGTCACTGACATTATGTCTGTAGACTGTGTGAACACATCCGTTCTTCACTTATGAGAGACTGAGTGAAAGTAGCCTCAGGAATGCTGTCTGAACAGCCAGTCATGTGACACACAAAGCATGTGGTTGACCTTATGGTAATAGAGTAATGGACATAACAGAGTGGCCATGAAAGACACACAGGTTGCTAAGCTGGTTGTGGAGGATGAGGGTTAATAAACCCAACAAGTCTTTGAGATCAGATTTCAATGTTTAGAGCTGCCTCTGATGTTTGCCCCTTGGCTGTATCTGACTGCTCTCTTGAGCATGTGTTGTCAGGTTTACAACACTAAGATCGTGTGGTAGTCTGAATATATGCTTGGCTGACTGCTAAGTGGTCTTAAATATTATGTCTAATAAATCTTACATTTAGTAAGAAGTTTAAAAGTGTCAGTCACGTTTTTTTGGTCTACTGTAATACTTATGCCATTCTTATGTCAAGGAATTTAGTTTTATTATTAATCCTGGAGTTTGTTTATTTGGTTTTGCACTGTTGGGTTCATATTTATGACGGTTCACTGCTAATTAAGTCCATGTCAGAAGACAACTTGAGACCTTGGGGGGCACACAGAGTGTGCTTTTTTTGTGGTGCACTGTGTTCTTTAGTCAACAGGAAGTTGACTGTCATCTCTGGCCCTTTCTCGTGTAGGTGGAAGTATGGAGCTGGCCAATCATGGTCTTATCCTGCTGCAGCAGCTCAATGCACAAAGGGAGTTTGGCTTCCTGTGTGACTGCACGGTCGCCATCGGTGACGTCTTCTTCAAAGCACACAAGGCCGTACTGGCCTCATTCTCGAATTACTTCAGAATGCTATTTATACACCAGGATAGGTAAGATTGTTTATGTGTTGTTTACACCCACTCAACTTCCTACACTGTACCTTTGCAGTTTTAAAGACCATTTAAAGGGTCCACAAAATTAGTCTGTTATGTGTGTAAAAAAAAAAAGTATATGAATTTTGTTTTAAGATGGTTAAGCACAACAAACACCTCAGTAAGATGTTTGATAAAGTTCGTACTCAAAACGATAAACAAAAGTATTAAAAGCCTTCCACAGTGCAAAGATGGCCTTTTATATTTTGATTCTTTGTTTCCTCATTTTCTTAATCAGTGACTGCGTGCGTTTGAAGCCTGCAGACATTCAGCCAGATATCTTCAGCTACCTCCTTAATCTGATGTATACTGGCAAACTGGCAACACAGCTTATTGACCCGGCTCGTCTGGAGCAGGGCGTGAAGTTTCTCCACGCTTACCCCCTGATTCAAGAGGCCAGTCTAGCTAGCCATTCAAGTCAAGCTCACCCTGAGATGAGCTTTCCTCTCTTTTCCTCTCTTTATGGCATTCAGATATCAGACCAGCAGGCCACGCTCACAAACCGCCTGACAGCGAGAACGCATTTGTCTTCTCCATTTGACATGGAAGCCAATGGTTTGCTTGATGGGAAGTGTGTAACCACAAATAAAGATAGCTCACTGACACGGTCTGGATTCAAGCACAGGCATGCGCTGTCAGAAACCGAGGTAGAGGCATCTGCCAGCAGCAGTCAGTTTGTGAGGGAAAGTACTGAGACAGAAACATCTGCAGGTGACGTCCCATCCTGCTCTCTGAGCTCCAACACGATTCTGCACGTGAAGCCCAGCATCATGAGAAGAAGTTCATCTTCAAGGAAGCATTACACGTGTCACATTTGCGGGGGGCGTTTTACACAGCGGGGAGCCTTACGAGAGCACCTGCTTTTACACACGCAGACTATGTTGCCCCTAGTGTTGGAGTCGGGTGGTGCAGCTTCCCCCATGGCGACTGGAGGAGCAGCCACGCCAGAGGTGGAAGAAGTTTTCAGAGGTAGCGAAGCCAGTGCAGCCACCCCTATCATTGTGGACATTGCTAGTGACAGCGAGCAGCATCTATACTCTAAAGACTCACCTCATGCTGAAACCGCTATGCCGGTCCCCACGACAACAGCAGTTAGCCTTTGTACAGCACAGTCCCAGGCGGACACGCCTCCTCCATCCGATATTGCTGACATTGACAACTTGGAGGGTTTGACGGACATAGAGCGGGAGGTGAAGAGAAGGAAATACGAGTGTTCCACTTGTGGTCGCAAGTTCATCCAGAAGAGCCATTGGAGAGAGCACATGTACATCCACACAGGCAAGCCCTACCGCTGCAGTGCCTGCGGAAAGAGCTTCTGCCGGGCCAACCAGGCAGCGCGACATGTTTGCATGAATCAGGGTTCAGAGCCAGCGTACACCATGGTGGACCGGCAGAGCATGGAGCTATGCGCAGCAGATGACTCCACCCAGATGGAGGCACTGTTTCTTGGCTCTTCTGGAAGACCGTACAAATGCAACATATGCGAAATGACCTTCTCTAGCCCCAATGAAGTAATCAAACACCTGTGCTTCAACCAGGGGCCACTCTCAGGAGGGGCAGCTTTAGGAATGGGGGTCACTGGGTTGAACAGCGACAACCTGGCCAAAGATGAAGGCTCTGATTCCTCCAACGGTGGGCCATTGGTAACATCCATCAAAACAGAAGAAGTCTTTGTGGAATAGTTCCACATTCGTCCACTTCAAAGTATTGTTTGTTAATGTATTGCATTTGAATTGTTTATAGGTAAATTATGATCAAGTTAAGCTTACGGAAAAGTTGGACAATTTTGTTATATTTTTTCAGGGTATCGTACTTCTAAGTACTTTGCATTTTTAATGCAGAGCTCATAAATTAGCATATATTTTTAGTATTTGGTTAGTATGTAAAACTCTTCATTTTATATTTCTTTCAAGGTTTTCAGTAGATTACTTGGGTCATTTGCACAGTTTGCATTTGTGGTTGAAGTTCTTCCTCTGTCTAACTGTCTGCAGGAAAAGGATGCAGTGAACTGCTGGAATGCAAATTGTTACATAGTGCAGACCGGACAAAGACTTTTATTATTAAATTACCTTTATATTCAATATAATATTCCAAAATGTAAACAAAAAAATCTTCAGTTCATCTTTAGTATAGGGGAGTGCCTCTTAAAACTAAATAAAATCTTGTCATTTTTGAGCAGCTAAATGTGGGCTTTGATTCGAGGAACAAGTATCCTTCATTACCTCAGCCAGTTAGACCAGTTTTGTAAATTTAATATCAGACCAACCTAAAATTTGCATCAGTTAGTCATATTCTAAGGTAGAGGATCAACTTTGTTTCAGCACCTCCCAGGAGTCACATTGGTTCACAAATCATTTTTGCTCAAGGTTTTCTGACACTGTTTTCTACCTTTATTTGTGCTTTGGGTCAGCAAAGTTAATGTGCCCACAATATATTTGCCATATTATGACAGTGTTTTTTCTGGGCCAGTACCAGATAAATTAACAATTAACCGTAAAACATCATTATTTATAGATTGCATCAGTTAGATGCCGCAGGCTTATCACCAGCCTGGTTCTTTCATTGTGGTTAAACAAGTTTACAGTTGTGCTGTGCGTTTAGTCAACATGCTTGTCAAAGCTGTTACTGTGTGTGAATTTAAAAACACTGTGGGCAATCCTACACACGTGTACATAAAATTGTGATTTTTCTGTCCTTTGTGCCATCAAATGATTTGCTTAAATATGCTCTTAAATTCCTTATTTTTGATTTTTATATAACTTTTCTAATTTTATATACAGTGCCGTATTTACAGAGAATTTTATAATCTTAAAAGTTGTACATTGTTAATTGCATTTATTCTAGAATATTATCCTTTTTTTTTAGTGTAGCACAAGTGTATGTATATTTGTTTTCTCTGCATTGGCTGTTTGTCTGGATGTCATTTGTTTATTGTATGGACAGTAAGGTCAAGCTCGGCACTGATATCTTCTAAAGAACTGACTACTTTGTTTAATATACTTGTGCTATTTCAGGAAACGAATCATTTTAAGTCAGGGCTATATTTTCAGTGCTAAATATTTTTTCCATGTTTTAATTTGTAAAGATCTAGGAATATATTTTATAGGGCACTGTGAGTTACGTTACTACTGAATAGATATTTAATTCCAGGATAATCATTTGATTTATAATCACTTTGTTACAACCAGTTTTTAAATTGTGACTAAAATGTATTTGGCCATGGCCTCCTGTTCTTACGTTATCATATGTGTCTTGCTTTTTTGTGATGTTACAGCTTTTATTATTTGTACATATGCAAGTTGTTGCTCCTTGAGGTGGTTGTAGGGAGTGAAAAAATAAAGCCCCCCTCCCTCAAACGCACAAACCCCAAAGCCACGGCAAGCATACTGTGATCTTGCGCCTCAGGAACATGACTGAAAGGTTGTAGCTAAAAAATACCTTTGCCTTTTCATTGTGAATAATGGACAATAAATTCTTGTTTTTTTGAGATGTGTAGTTTTTTTAAATATTAAATATATTGTTGTCAGCTTAGGACAAATATTAATGTAAAATCTATGTAAACAGGCTTTATTCATGTAGCGTTATGTTCCACAAGATGGCACCATTGTTGTTTTTTCATGTACTTCAACTACCCTTCAACCATGATAGTGTACATTCACTCTATGACTGTTTTATCTAGTATGAAATGACCTGCAATTTAAGGCATTTCATAATACTTGCATGCATTTTCTGTGCACGGCTCAGGAACAGCAATAAGATAATCCAGCCTGCTTTACACTAACTTTATTTGAATGAAATATAGACATTTTGTATCCATACTATTAACAGCTTGAAGAATACAAAAAGAGTATGTGAGGTTCATGCTACTGTTATACAACATTCCTTAATGCTTTCATTGGTTATTTGTTAATATTACAATATGAAGTTACATAGGTATACAATTTGTACAAATGTTAGAGCTTCACAGTAGACCGTATTATAAAAAGCTAAAAAAAAAAGTGAGTTGGCTTTTCATTCAAGGCGTGACAGTAGCAGAGCCGTTTTTCTAATAGAGTGAAATAAGACTACCATGCACCCTCTTCGTCACTGTTATTTAAAGCTGAAGGGTAACTTGCATTCGAGTGATCAAAAACTAATTTCATAAAATCTCCAACGCCCGAATTTAATCTTTTTTTTTTTACAATTTCTTTTACAATTTGCAACCCTCATTTTTCAACATGGAACAATCATTAATGCTCATTAAATATTTTTGAAACGCTTTCCATGGACGTCATGATCCTGCCAGCATATATGGCTTATATGATGTTACACATTTCAAAGAGAAACTGAGGCGTCAACTAAGTCTTTTAAAGGAATAACAGTCCTTTGTACAGAGATTATGAATGCAAAAAATATTCAAAACTATATTTCTGCATACTCACTACTATGTGAACTAAAATCATGTGTCCAGTCTTGGAAAGTTTACCAATTGATGATGCACATACAGTTCTGCAGTCTTAGTCTGCAATATTATGCACAATAATCTCACAATTTTTGTTTAAACCTTGGTGCTTCTTAGGTGCTGAAATATTTCACTAAAACACCAAACAGTGAAGTGCAGATCTACGTTGTGGACAACAAATGTCCTCACTACACGTTTTCTACACATGCAGGTGCTGATCAGCATAATCATCTGCTTCACAGGGTACCAGAATATCAAGACTGATAATGCATCAAAGGTGAGATTGTTCTTTGTGATAAACAGACATTTTTTCACAGTATGAGATTGACAAGTGACTTATCTACAGTGAGAACAGAAACATTTAATCGCCGGACATAGTGTGTTCACAAGTAAACTGGATTTTGTCTCCATTTTAATATTACAGCCACTGCACAGTAATTTGCTAGAGTTACAGCGTATCTGTACCATGTTTGTTAGAATTGCTTGTCTAAATAATATTTTGGAGTTTTACACCAGCATGACGCGAATAATCATTTTTTAGAAGGTTAGAGCGTGTTTGAGAAGGTTGAGAGAAAATTTTAGATATAAATACAATATACAAAACAACAACCCTCATACTTCAACGCAATAAACATACATATACGCTCATACAAGAACCACACATACATATTCTTTCCATTCAACAGAAGCAAAACTGTTGAACAACTAATAAAAAATGCAAATGTTCATTGCAAAAGTCACAGATGAGAAAAAATGGCATCTGAAGCAACTTGGAAAAATATAGAAAATGGGGGCGGGGCTATGAGGGTGGGTGGGGTCATCCCCTGATGAGTCCAGAAGGACGAAACCTCAGTGATATGGCAGTTGTTTAGAGTGACAGGAAATTTTGGAATGAGGAACAGAGGAATGGATGGGTGGGAGGGAGGGATAGAAAAAAAGAGATTGACCATCAGTCTTATGCTCTGGGAGTTCTGGGACAGAACAATATCTCTTAGCATCCTTCGTGGCAGCCTCTCACGTCCTGCTTTCCGGAAAGCTCTGTATGCCGGTCATGTGACCACTTCTCACACGCAGTCTGAAAGACAAATAAAGGACAGTGGTGATAAAACAGTGAACAAAAACTTTATTCATCTAATTTAACAAACATGTATACACTATTCTTTCACTATCAAAGAAATTTTCTGACATTCTTGTAGTTATTTTGCCATTTTATTGATAAACATATGACCAGGATGGGAACATGAGGACTGAGCAGAAGATTATTTTTTAAACAAATTTATTATGCAAAATTATATAAGTGCAAAAAGATAGACGACTACTGTATTGCTTTTTTAAACATTATATTACATTAAACATATATATATATATATATATATATATATACATATATATTACACTTTCATCCATCTTTTCGCATAAATGTGCAGAATGCTCTTTCCATCTGTAGTTTATCTTCTCTGTCTCCACCCTCTGTCTCCCTATGTTTTTATGACTCAGCACAAGTCACCAAGGCAAGGGGGAAGCCAGAACATTTTCTGCACCAAAGCTCCAGCTGGGCTGCAATATTTCACCTGCCTCTGCTCTACTGCAGTGCTGCATTAGCACTCATCAAACATTTAGCAGACACACCCAGCTCTGTTCTTCCCCTTTCTCCTTTTGGTCACATTAGCAATCCTTTAACAGTGAAGCTAATAGGTACTTAAAAACACTGATGAACAATAAATGAGGAGATTTGTGTAGCTGCTTTACACACTGCCGTTTTATTTCTATTGTAATTTGGTACATTAATATGTAATGTGTTAATGCTCCTCCTACATTATTACCCAGAATTCCTCAAATAATTGTTTACTTGAATTTTTTTCTTATATGTATTTAAAACAGACAAGTAAATATCAAATGGCCTTGTTTTAAAACCAAATTAGGAGCATAATGTTACTTTAGCTACAATGATTTTCAAATAAGTCAATAAACTATATACTATATTATTTTTATCATCATTTTGTTAGACACTACTTAGTATTGTATTTAATCCCAAAGTGTATCCTAATAAATCCTGTATGTACTGGGTCTCTAACTACATATTGAGTGGATGAGAGGACTTTGATGAGTGGAAGAGAAGAAGAGCTTGTGCGTTAGGAAGAGGGTGGGCCAGAACGAATTATACTCCGTCTTTCAGCACAAGTTCATCTCTCTTCACACTGCTTCCCTTTAAGACACAGCATACAAAGTGAGGGGTCAGGCTGCGGCATTCCTGCTTTGATATCAAAGGTCCCTTGGTTACTGGTACATTGAACAAAAGCTTTCTCATCTCACTGAAGGCAAATCCACCTCTAATAAAACTACCTACCAAAAAACGTTTTTTCCTTGTAAAGGACAAAACTGCCCAAAAGCACAAATAGCAAAATATTTTGTATAGTACAAATATGGCTGTAAAGATTCATGATAAATCTGATTTAAAAAAAGAATGAGTAAAGACTAACCTGCTCATGACACTGTGACAACATCTGTGGAGACGGGCTCCGTGTCATTCTCCACCTCCTCCACTGCAATGGCATTTGCTGTCTTCTCAGCAACAACCTCCTTGACAGCTACATTTTTAGCATCTGTCTTTTGACAATCTGGATCTCCGGACTCTACCTGATTTTCCGAGTCCTGTGTTAAAAATTTCTTTTGAGGCTCTTCTGAGTCTTCTTGAGGCCTTGCTTCTGCTGATTCCTGAAGCTTTGAGCAGTCTTCTGTCACATTTGTCTCTGTGTCTTGAATAGTTTCATCGATTGCATTTATTACACTTACGACACCAACGTCAAATTCCTGTGCAGTTTCAATCTGCACCACACTCGCTAGTTGACACTCACTAGTTGGCTCAGTCATAATCTGTCCTTGATTTGCATCCTCCACGGCATGTGTTTCTGGGCACTTTTCCTCTTGTATAGCTGCTGAAGCTGTTGTCTCTGTGGCTTCAACTTCACTTTTTCCATCTTCACTTTCTGTAGTCTCGCTAACCTGTTCCTTGTCTGTTTTCTCTTCTGCTTGTTTAAGTTCAACTTCACTTTTTATCACCTCTGTTTCTTGCTGCACAACTGTCACAGAGACTGTGGCGACCTCCTCATTTTCAACTGGGATTTCACCTGTGAGAGAAACTGGGACTGTTTCTGAAATCAAGACAGTTTCACTGACTGTCTTAGTTGGTTTCTCAACGACTATACGAGTTTGTTGGTCGCCATCATCTTTGCAGATGGTCTCAGATGTACTTGGCCTCTCTGAGATTGTTTCTAGTGCTGTTTTTTCCTCTGAAACTTCTGTTGAAGATTGCTCCTCAATTATTTCAGAAGCTGCTGGTGCCTCTTCAAGCTTGACCTCCACTGATGTGGCACAGCTCTCTATCTCCTTAACACACGTCTCAGATACTTTTGGTTCCTCATGTGTTTCAACCAGGGTCTCAACAACATTTTGAATGACCTGCTGCACAATAACACTGCTCTGTTTCTCAATCATTTCTGCCTCTCTTACTTGATTTGCCTGCATTGCTTCTTCTAACACACTCTCACAAGCTTCCTCAACCACAACAGTAACTTTTGTTGAGGCCACTTCAATGTGATGCTCAATGACTCCTTGAGCAGAGACAACATCAACATCATTCACTATGACCTGAATATTGTGGTCACCAGTGGGAAGAACAATAGGAACTTTTTCCATTATATTTTCATGTGCTAGCTCTGCTGTCTGGGCTTCTGTAGTCCCAGATGTTGAGCTTATAACACATACAGTCTCTTTGATGACTGCAAATTCTTCAGTGGGAGCCACAACAGGAATAGGATCTTCCTTGGACTCAGCAGTTTCAGCAGCAGGCACATCTGGAAGGGTTGTTATGACCTCCTCTGTAACAGCTATGGAAACTCCCTCAACAGGTGCTACCTCAACACTTGCAACTGTCTCTTTAACGTCCTCCAGGACTTGCATCTTCTCACCTTCAGCAACAGCAAGTTCAGTGACTTCTACAGTTTTGGCACAGATTGACTCTTCAACAGTTGGTTCAACAGGACTTTCAACCTTAATTTTGGGGGATGTTTCAGTCATTACTGGCTCTTCAAGGACCTTTGGCTCCTGTTGTACAACATTGATAACTGCTACTTTGACCGGTGCTACTTTTTGAAGCTCAGCCACAGTCTTTGCTTCAGGTGTTTCTTTCACCTCTTCAAACTGAACTTTTTCCTGAACAGCATTTTCTGAAGGTAATTGAGGCTCATCTTTGAGATCTGTCTGAACTTCACTCACCTCAGCCTCATGAACCTCATCCTCAGTAACACTGGTCTTTTCAAGCTTCTCTGTTTTGTCTTCAACAGCCATCTCTGTGACCAGTGCCTGGCCAACAGCTGTGACAGACTCTACTGTTTCCTTCAAGAGGCCCTCCTCTTCCACCAAAGGTATTTCACTAGTGCTGAGGCCAGTACAAATGGCTGTTGCCTCAGTTTTCTCATGTGCAACCAAGACTGTTTTCTCTTCCTTGGTGGCTAACTCAGTGTGAAGAGTATCCGTGATGACAGCAACATTTCTTTCCTGTTCCTCAGTCACAGTGGTCACAGTCATAGCACTTGTGGTAACACTGACTGTTTGCACAGCTTCCTCTAGTACTAACTCAGTCTTCTCCGCACTATCACCTGGGACAGGAGTTGTCTCACCAGATGTAACTGGTGATGCTGAAACACGTGAAACAGCAGAAACCATTTCTGTTTCCTCTACCTGTTCAAGGGCAGTAACAGCCTCTGATGTAAGCTCAACAATGTCTTCTGCAATGGTGTTATCAGCTGATTTAGGTGTGGCAGCTGTGTCTCCTTCTTCAGGTATATCACTCAGTTGCTTTCCTTCTGTCTCATCCTCAATATTTTCAACAGTGGTTGAGATCCATGAAGGTGATCTATCTTCAACTGAGGCCTTTACCTGAGTGACTGCTGCAGTTTCCTCCTTTGCCTCCTCTGCCTTAACCACAACTTCTGCAGAGGTGTCATTGTCATATTCTGACAGAGGCACCACAGCTGGAGTGTCAGAGTCATCCTCTGCAGAGCCAACGTCAGAAGAGACCTGCCCTTTTTTACCATCAGACTTTTTCTTCCTGCGTGGAATTAATTTCTTTAAAGAGAAAGAGGATTCTTCTTTGGGGATTTCACTGTCAGAGATTGTCTGCTCTGGGCCTGAGGCTTCATCAGACTTGTCTTCTGCTTTTGGTTTCTTTCTATGAGTTACTAGCCTCTTGAAGGACTCCCAAGTAGAAACAAGCTCTTCCTCTGGTTCAGGTGAGGAGGCCAAATTTTCATGATCAGCTTCACCAGAACTCACAAGAGGTGACTCAACAGTTTTTGCCTGCTCTTCTCCAGGCTGCTGCACTTCTTCTTCAATCTTAGGTTCTTCATCATCAGAATCAGAAGTTTTTCTTGCCCTTTTTTTAGATGAACCCCCACAAATAAGTGCTTCCCAGGACACTGAAGTATCCATTTTTCTTTTTGGCTCCTCTGCAACTGGTTCAACCTTCTCAGCTTTTGTCTCAACCTTAGATTCTGCCTGTGATTCTTCTTTAGACTCAGATGGTACCTCTTCAGAGGGCTTAGGCTCATCAGTTTTTTCATCAGTGACAGCACTTGCACTCTCAATTGAAGATAGGGTAGATGATTGGGGTTTGTCTCCAGGTGCCTCATCTTCACTCTCAGAGGGCCTTTTGACACGTTTTTTCGGAGTGACTAGTTTTTTGAAAGAGGACCACGGTAAAATTGCATCCTTCTTTTTCTCACTGTCAGAAGTGACTGTTTCACCCTCAGGCTCCACAGCTTGAGCCACTTCAGCCTGTGTTACCTCCTCTACAACCTGTTCACCAGATTCTTCTGGAGAAGATGCTCCACTGTCAGGTTTCTGGGGCTCAGTTGATTCAGTGGATGACTGGATTTGTTCAGCAGCTTGTTCTCCTGATTCTGTTTGCTTTAACTCAGCTTCTTTCTTACCCTTTTGTTTTTTGGACGACAGCTTTTTCAGACCTGCTCCTGTAAACAGTTTCTTAAGTGGGCTTCCCTGAGGCTTTGCTTTCTCCTGAGATGACAGGATTTCAGCCTCAGTGGTCACCTCTTCATGGACATCTGGCTTGTCATTTGTTGGTTTTGTATCATCAATGGGTTGCACGTCATCAGCAGTTTCAGCAGCAGGAGCTTCAGTGGTTTCAGTTTCAGTCACAATTTCAGCTTCAATTGCAGCCTCAGTCTCTAATTTAAGATCCTTTTTCTCCTCTGTGTCAGTGGAAACAATTTCCGTTGTATCCACTTCAGTTTCAGCTGGCTTCTCTATCTGCTCAGCCTCAACTAGTTCTTTCTCTGCATCCACCTTAGATTCCTCTGCACCCTCAACAGCACCGTCTGCTGCGGTCTCCTCAGTTTCCTTAATGTCCTCCTCTACAGACTTTTCTTTGACTTGTTCCTCATCTTTGGACTTCTTGAAGCTTGCCTTCTTGCGCAGGTTGGAAAAGATTCCCTGAGTAAAAAATCTCCTAAAGGGACTCTGTGACTCTTGAGAAAGTGGACTAGCAGATGATTCAGATGGCACTTCCTGTTCTGGCTCTTTCTCCAACGTTGTCTCCACTTCCTCAGCAGATTTCTCTTGCACTTCATCACTGCTTTTTTCAGCCTCTGCTGCAGCATCAACTTCAGGTGGGTCTGTTGGTTCTTGTTGGTCTGCTTTATCAGTCGTATCTTCAGCTGTGGTCTCCTGTTCTTTCCCTGTCGTTTCTGGTGATTTCTCTTCCACAGATTTGGCTTCCTCTGCAGATTTGGGATCATCTTTGCTTTCTTCAGGAGCTGCATCAGATGCACCATCCTCTGCTTCCTTCACTGTCAGCAACTGAACAGGTTCGGTCTTCTCATTCTTATCCTTCTTCAGTGTGAACTTGAATCCAACAAAACGAAAGATCTTCTTGAAGCCCACCTCATTTGTCTCTTCTTGTTTTTCCTCTACTGCCTTTTCTTCTGTGGTTGTAATTTCATCTGCATTTGCAGAATCGTCTCCTTTCTCTCCATTAACCTGTGGAGCAGCTTCTTCCTGATGCACCTCAATGGTATCAGGACTGTCTTCTTTCTGGGAGATGGTGTCCGTCTGGCCAACTGCAGTGAAATATAAAATATACCAGTTTAGTAAAAGTTCTTCTATAATTATCTGAATTGCAGTAGTTAGAGTTTTGGATAATTAGATAATAAAAACCATGAAACATAAATCTACTATTTACTATCACATTTCAGAAATGGTATAAAACAAATGTGTTTAGTAACAGCCTGCTCATCTTCTATTGACTGCCAAAAGCTATTTAAAAAAAGACTAAGTGTATAAAAACAAATCAGAGTAATAAAAGCAATATACACAATCTTGTGGTATAATTAATTCAAGATGGAGGGTTAAGGCATTTCAGGAAATCAGAGCCACATTGCTCGAAAACGTGCAAAAATATTTTCAACCCAT
This sequence comes from Botia kubotai, assembly GCA_036877585.1. Lineage (NCBI taxonomy): Eukaryota > Metazoa > Chordata > Actinopteri > Cypriniformes > Botiidae > Botia > Botia kubotai. Next base: position 29,211 of record JAZGTI010002502.1, read on the forward strand.
ACAGATTTTATCAAGCATACAAGGGAAATTTGATATTAAGTTATTTAACATTTTCTGGTCTCTTTCCTGTGAGCACCAACCAAAAAATAAGGCAATGATGACAACGTTCAACATCAAGGCTACAACTGGAACTTTCCATGTGGTAAGCTTCACAGTTATGCAGGCTACATTGCCAAAGACATTGACCTAATTTATTAAAAAATGGCAAACACATTACGAAATCGAGGCTTGTTGTAGTATCGTTTAATTTTTTTATTAAACCTGTTTATGTGGCCAAATTGTGAGCTACCGAGACAAAATGTTACAACCATCGGTGACAGGTGGGATAAACAGGAACACACACAAACGCATAATGCCTTAAATTCCTCCCTTGTCTATCTGTGTTTTGACAGAAGTGGGTTGGATATAAGGGTGTGGGGCTAGGATGGGGGAGTAGAGTTCGCAAGCAGTGTGGGCCTCATGGAGGCCCCAGTTTCCCTTTGACACCCAACCTAGCAAAGGACCATTCACATCTGGCTCTGCTTGTTCTTTCTCTGGGGTCTGCAAACCCACCCAGTGACTTTAAAAACAAATTCAAAGCATTTATTAATGCATGGATATCAAGTTACTTGGCTTCCTTGTATGACACTGGCTGAGATAAAGATGCAGCAAACAAGAGATCAAAATAACCAATTATTTGTCATGTGACAACTAAGGGCTAGGACTGATTACCCTTACTCTATTATATTACAGATATTTAAGAACTGCTTTATCTTTTTGAATGTTGTGGTTACTCAATGGTAATTTATTTTTGACACCCTGTGTAATTCTACAGTTCTATGTGGTTCCCCCTGCAACACAGCAATAACACCCCACCCCCACAGACTAAACCAAATCCTAAACCTCAGCTTAGGAAGACTGTATTGTGTTTTTGTCCACAATAGGCCCCTAGTTTTTCCTGCTTTGGCTAAAATGGGTGGGGGGCCCACGCTATTGTCTGTCCTGGAATTTAAACTACTGTGAAAAAAGATTCTGGTTGTAATATGGGATGGGGTATTATGGGAAGCGATGTAGAAATTTGTGACAGAAATTCCTATTATTATTGGTAATACAAGATTAGCAAAACAAGACATGATGGTCCAAATGTTTATTTATACGCTAAAAAATTATAACTGGAAGAAAAGTGTGATGAAATAGGTGGCATCAAAACTGTTGTCAGAGCAGTTTTGACCATAGTAAACATTTAGGGTGGGCCTGCAAATATAATAAAACTAGAAAAATGCAGACATGCAAATATTTTGTGGTTGGATCTGTTATCATGTTAGTGTAACAGCACTATATGCTCTTAATTCATTTTTACTACATTTGCAGATGTCTCTCTTTGGATGTGCTCCCAGAGGTTTTTGCTTACGCTTTTGTAATGGTTTGAAGGACATACATTCTCATGCAAAAAGACACGCTGCAGTTGCCTCACACAGCTGGGGACAGGGAGGCTCTGTTTATGAGGGGGTGTATTTGTATATGAGTCTACGAGGGACAAAAAAATGGGCCAAAGGCTTGTTAAAGCCACCAGTCGCCCTACAGTTGCTTTTTTCTCAATGGTAGCTCTGACTGGGGAAACCCGAGACCGGGAATTTGATGGCATGTCTGTTGTGGCTGCTTATGTGTGGAACCGTAGTTTTTGGAATGGGTGGGGGTGGATGCCATCTGAGATCACAGTGGTGTGATAGTTGGGTATTCTATAAAGATGGAGGAGGGGTGGATGTTTGTAAAGATGAGGGGGTCTAAGGTAATGGTCAACAACCCCCAAATTCAGGCTAGTCATTAGTGGAGTTTGTGACTGTATGGAAGTTGCAAGAAGACTTGGTAATAGACTGATTGCCAGCCCCTACCAGGCCAACAGCCCCACCTTTGATCCTAAATAACTACACTTTACCTTACTAAGGCTCCAGTTTCTTTTAAGATGCAAGAATCACAGAACAACCAATTCCAAATTCCAAAACTGACATTTTCAACATTCCAAGTATTGGAAACAAAATATTAACTAAACAACAACATTTTAAACCTGAAATATTTCACTACTACTTACTATTGAAAATTGTCCTCTGAGTTTAGGACATATATATATATATACTGTTATATACAGTATATATATATATATATATATATATATAAGCTGTTGAACATTGCAACATTAAAAAGTCAATAAAAAAAAAATAGCTTGTCTAAATCAGACATAAACACAAAGCGAAAACGATCCATTCAAAATCCTTATGTATATATTCCCATCTTATCAAAACACTTTGTAGTCACGTGTAGCAGGTAATCGATTCCATACAGTCACACCACCTATTGTGACTCCAGAGAACCCTGACTAAGATCTGAGGGGCTTACAAAACTAATTAAAATTCCTCATAAGCACAACATCCGAGACTTCTAAAGCCCATCAGCTATGAACACTTCTCATAAACCTATAAAGAAATTGGTAAGATTAGGATTTTTTCATACCTATTAATCAACTAGAGATAGTGACTATGCCTCTCTAACCTGCAAGATAAAGTTGAAGCTTCCACGAAAAGATTCACCACCATTTTTTAAACATATTTCTATGGACCACTGATACCCTGATATGACCCAATTAAATGCTGAGTAAGTAACAGACAAATACACGCCCATACGCGCACTAAGAACTTAGTGATACAGGAGATACAGGTGCAAACTATGCAATACTCAGGGGAAAAGTACCTCCAGATGTACAGATATAGATTCAAGCATCTGACACTGACACCCAGTCTATAATGATGCCTCCGGCTACACATCACACAGGCTCTATCAGAATTTGTCCACAAAGTTCACAATGTTAAGAAGCAAGAAAATTACAATAGTAACCACCTTATTTATCAAGCAAGCAAAATATATTTTAGATGTATCTTACCTGTTAAAGTTACTGTCCCAAGCATTTCAGAAACGTAACTGTGACCAATAATAAAAAAAATGGTTTAAATAAAGCTGAGTGATGCTTTATAATCTCCCTACTTGTAAAATCACGCTTTCCCTCAACCTATGAGTAACTGATTGGTTTTAAAGCTACAGTAGTTTCTCCTCTTCTCTCTCTTCTGAGCTTGTATGGAGGGAAGTCCTCGCTTCTGAGTTTCTGGGTAAGAATGAGGAGAGCGGGAGGGTTACACACATTTCAACAGACACTGACACATGTCCTACATGGGACCACCCCACCCTGCCCCCCCCCCCACCTCACTGCCCCTCCTCATCTTTTGTCAGCTGTTCACTGCCCCACTCTACTGAATGAATTTCCCTCCTCTTTCCTCCTTCACTCCTCTACACACACTCCCTCCACCCACTACAAACGCCTACATTTCTTTTCCTAACGTTTTTCCTGTTTAAAACGACAGAACTTGTCAATGTGTGGTTTGAAAACGTATGTGTGTACCTGAATAGAGGGAGGATTACACAATATCAAATGCGTTTTGAGATATATTGCAGAGCTTCATCTTCTCTTTCTTTCTCCTGTCTTAGGACAACAGTTTCCATATGGCATATAAGATTGACTGAGGGGGAAATGAGGACATCTACAATATGTTCTCTTATATATTGTTTCTGTGTCTTCTCTCCCTCGCTCTACCAGGGTCTTTTTATCTTTACGCTACAGTAATTTCTGCCTTAATCCATATCCCAGAAAAGATCAAAAAACACACTGCCCTATATCATGTACTCGTGGACTTTTCTTCTGCCTGGTTCATTTAAAATACTCCAGAATATTTATAGTTTAACATGTCTCCACACATCTTGCTTTCCAGAACATCCAGCTGAGAACTATCAAAATGAGTCTCCTGCTCCAAAGTGTGCTAATGGTTCATTCAACAGTTTTGAGTTCATTGAACTTTTGTTGAAGGAGGATGGTTGAAGAACACCAGTGAAATTCCTCAGCATTCAGGAGTTTAATCAGATCTCACACCTTGCCATTGTTCCTGTGGAATGTGCGAATTCCAGGTAAAATCTTCCTCTAAATGGGTTATAACCACTCTAATCTGGTTTGGTCTGGAACCTTCACACTATGAAGAAGTTTGTTAAGACTGGAATTTTAAATGGTATTTTTTAATTAAACCAATGGTTCTTGGCTACATTCTGATATGGTTAAATAACTTCAAAATACCATATCATTATTTGGTATAATTATAATAGCAAAATACCATATCAAATAATACAATTTGTGCTTGAAAAAGTGAATAGCACAAATGTACCAGGCATAAACTGTATTTAAACTATTTAACTATTTTTATTGGTATCGGGGTGTGTTGAATTGAATTGGAACATGGTCCTAAATGTGAACACAACTTAACAACTTAAGTGTTTGGGTGGAAAGCTAAAGGGAACAAGTAGTGCCAAGTTCTTCTTGAATAGCTAATGAATAGCCTTCTTCAGACTTTATTGTGATCTATAGGAGGCAACAGCAGACAGTGTTATGGGGCCCAGATCACAGAGATCTGACACATGGGAAAAGCTTTTTGTGCTCAGTGACTCTGTAGGAGTGGAATTCAATAAGCACAGACTCACTCACACTAAAGAAAGTTTTACAATGTGAGTCACTCCCACCTTACTGTAATGAACATTCCTCAAAAGAGGAAGTTTGTTTTGGTTTTCCTGTATGTATCACTCACAGATGACTAAGTCATATTGGAGTACTTCCGTAATTACAAATTCAACACAAATTCCTTATTTCATTATACCGCATCTTTAAATTTAATTAAGAAATAACCTTTTTGCTGGCATAGAACTACCAACAATAGTCGATGGTATAGGCTAGTGTGGTGAAACTGACACCCAACCTGACATGCATGTTATCTCTGGCATCAGGAAAACGTGAGCAGAAGGCTGGGGTTTGTTTTGGCTGGGAACAGGGGGAGGTGGGCTTCCCGCTGGCCTAGGGGCTTGCAGGGGATGCTGTGACGTCATTACAGACCCCAACTCACACACGTACACACATAGTTCCGTATACATTCGCCCTCATCTGTGCACGCATTCCCGGTCCAGGAAGATGATGTCGGAATAATGGGAGGAAAGGGAAATGAGAGATGCGAGCAGATCTGACCAGGATCCCACTGTCTCTAGATATCCAGCATTTTGATACTCCTGCTATGTATTTTCACCTGCTTTAAATCTCATTATGAACTTAAACCAACAATCGAATCAAAATGTTGTTCACTTCCTCATAATTTCTAGGTCTCTGGTTTGTCCTGCTGTTTCTTTTACTTTCTATGGATAAAGGAAGCTGAGGAATGCTGCACAGGAAGTATGCTCGTTCTTTTGCGTCACAGCTTCCTCTCCTCTTACCGTCCGCTTCACTGTTAGCTCATTCTCTTTCGCCGGGTCTGTTGGGCACTGTTCAGCAAGGACATTCTGTCAAAGACTTGATACTATCAGCGATAGTACATAACTCCTTCATGAGCTGTCACTGTGCTGCGTTTGATTCGTAATAGTGTTTGATTCGTAATAGTTACATCATTTACCTCATGAATACAGTCATCATGGATATAGGTCAATGACAAGCTAATCTAAAAATACAGTGTTAAAAGTTTGATTTTACTCAGACTTTGTCCGGAATTCAGTTAACTTTTTAAAACATCTTGTAAACACCTTGAAATTGGCATGTATACAAATTAAGCTACTAGGTAACTTTAACTATTAGGTTGCTACAATGTTTAAACATTAATTATTTGGATCAAAGTCACTTAGTAACATGAGGCAATCATCATTTAAATTATTTACTTATGATGCTGTGTAGTAATGAAATTGTATTTAAACAAGTTAACATTTACGTTTGATCTACCCAGACACAAATCCCTTTTTAGGACTTGTCAGTATTCTCAACTGGAAAGAATTTTCAAGAACAATACAAAAGTCTAAAAACCAATAATTAAACTAGACTCTCTTTCTGTTTTCATAGAGCTAAACCCTTATTTTATTCATTATTGTACTCTTTATATCTTTGGTCAACGACAATGTTTTATTGCCACAAATTGAATTAATTAAATGTAATCAAAAACATATTCACACTTTCCCTGTTCCTTTCTCCATCTGCCAATCCCAATTGTCTCCACACTCGTCTCAAATTCCATTCACGTCATCTCATCTTACCTCATTTCTGTGTTTCTGAAGAACTGTATACTACTAAAACATACTTTTAGGAGACAAATAGGGTGTTGCGGCTTTCAGTCTATTAGGCTGTAAAATACGCTTTTAGCATTAAAAAAGGCCTTTCGCTTCCAGAAAATAATAAAGACTTCAACCATTTACAAGGAATTTGACCTCAAATCATACTTCAGCTGTGCTTATTATAAAAATAAAGAAAATAAAGTAAAGAATTGACCACACACCAAAATGGACAGACTTGGATCAAATACCAAATAGCAATGAAAAGTTATGGTGATTATCAACCAAATTATCACCCATCATGAAGGTGGAGCTCTCTGTGGTCCCATCGCCACAAAAATGGATCACGCACACAGAAAAACACACACAGTAAACAGACAGCATAAAAAACAATGTACAGTAAAGAGAAACACTTATGCCAGTAAGACTGAATTCCTTAGATATACAGATAATCACAAACAGCCTGTTAAAACATGTTTGATATGGGCAAAGACTCAGTAAACCACAAGCACAGCACACAGACACACACACACTCAGTGGGGGAGGACTGTGTATGAGATAATGGCTGAGCTCACTCTCTGGACCCACTCAGGTCACTCCCTCCTAAACGCCTGGCAGCCTGCTAGTGTGTGTGTGTGTGTGTGTGT